>WNWK01011574.1:17500-63881 GCA_009830355.1 Cherax destructor
AATATTTTTTTTCGCATGGCATGCTAGAGGAGCGCCCAAAAACCCCCTTAGTACATGAATTAGTACCTTAGTTTTTTTTAATTTGAATATATTAACTAAGGTAGTTACTTTAAATCTAAAAATAAATGAGCTAGTGAATATAATTATAAAACAATGAAAGCAAAACACTTTAGCACCTGAATTAGCACCTTAATTATTTTTAAAACTAAAATTTTAAAAGGGGGAAAAAAAAGTTAGTAAAAAAATACAGTGGACCCCCGCTTTAAAGGCTGGGCAGTGGGGAAAAATTGTCATTAGAACAAAAAAATTTTGATATCGTCATGGGGGAAAAAATATCATATTCGAACAAGGGGTGTCCATCACCTGTCCTCCCAGGCGCTTGGGGAAATCCCCCCTTGTTTACACCCGAGAGAACAATCCCCCGCACGCTCATCCAGACTTTTCCCCTTTAATTAAAATTTTTTCGAGTTTGTTCATTAAGTGGGGAAAGGGGAGAGGCAGTGGTAAAGGGGTGGTGAGAGGCAGTGGTGGTAGGGGGCAGTGGTGGTAGAGGCAGTGGTGAGAGGCAGGGGGGGGGAGAGGCAGTGGTGGGGGCAGTGGTGGTAGAGGCAGTGGTGAGAGGCAGTGGTGGTAGAGGCAGTGGTGGTAGAGGCAGTGGTGGTAGAGGCATGGTGGGGGCAGTGGGGGTGGAGGCAGTGGTGAGGGGGGAGTGGTGAGAGGCAGTGGAGGTGGAGGCAGTGGTGAGAGGCAGTGGTGAGAGGCAGTGGTGGTGGGGGGAGTGGAGGTAGAGGCAGTGGTGGTAAAACGGGGGTGGTAGAGGCAGTGGTGGGGAGAGGCAGGGGGAGGCAGTGGTGGTAGAGGCAGGGGGAGAGGCAGTGGTGGTTGAGGCAGTGGTGGTAAAAGGCAGTGGTGAGAGGCAGTGGTGGTTGAGGCAGTGGTGAGAGGCAGTGGTGGGTGAGGCAGTGGTAGTAGAGGCAGTGGTGGTAGAGGCAGGGGGAGAAAAAGGGGGGAGTGGTGAGTAAACAAGATTAAGTGGGGGTTGGGAGGAGTTTTGTAAAAAAACCCAGTTGTTGTTAGCCACCAAACGTACAATTCGGGGTTAATCCGTGAAGCTGACAAAAAGACTTAGCATTACAAAAACCGTTTTTTTTTTCTAACCGTCTGAAGGAGGAAAGAATGGGGGAAATGTTTTCACAGCTGGCGAAATCTAGCCACCACCATTTCCCCCACCACATTCATAATGACATAAAATTTTTTTCATTCTAAATGTATATCAGGTTTTTATTTTTTTTATTGTTTATTATGTCATATTAGATGGTTTTTATAGATAAATAAGCTGTCGAAAAGGTAATAGCTTCCATGAAGTACTATTTTGTCATGCCTCCTGACAGCAGGAACCCCGGTTAATTTTATTTATTTTTTTTTATGGGAAAAAAATTTAAACGCCACTTTTTTTTTGGGGGTTTAGCAAAATCCCGGGGAAGGATTAAATTGAATAGCGGGGTCCATTATTGGTATGTGGGGAAAGGTTTGGGGCCCCCACTTTCCCCGGCTTGGGAATGGGTCCAATTGCTCGAAACGAAAACCTTATTTCCCTAAAAAAAAATGTAAATACAATTCGTTTTCCCCCAAAAAAAATTTACAAAAAAAATTATTTTTTTAAAAAAAAAAATACTATAGTTTTTTATACACAAAACAATTATAAAGTAATAAATTTATAATTAAACATTTAAAATAACATTTACTTAAAACCCTTTTTGAAGAGAGTTGCTGGCATCTGGAAGATAGGGAGGACAGGGGGAAAGGGGGGTTGTGGAAGGGGAACCCCCCCCCTAAGGACTTTTGATAAAGTCCTTATCTGGTTGTTACTTCCCCCTTTTTTTTTTTTTTTTAAGCCACTAGGACCAGCTTGAGAGTCACTAGACCCCTGTCTAGAAAAGTAACTGTCCCCAGTGCTGTTTCTGGGGCCTTTTTTTAAAATTTTCCCCAAGTGCAACATGGCTCTGTCACTGGGGAATGGTTGCAGAGATGGCTTATTTCAGCTTGCTCAGGGTGGTGTTTTTCAACAAATATCTGCACCTTAGTCCACATAGAACAAATTTCCTTTTAAATTCCCCCTTTAGTTCCCCTGGTGTTCCTCCCTTTTTTTTCCACAAGGGGGGGCCCCTAGGAAGCTTCTTTTTGGCCCCCGGTGACTTATTTCACAGTGACAATCACTAAACCAGCAATAAACACAATAAATTTATTGTGAAATGGGGGGAAAGAACCCCCGGGTAATGTTCTCTCAATGGCCGCTAGACTGGCGTTCTGCGGGCGGGCGCGCAAGCGGGCAGGCCCGGTCTGGGGCGGACCGATAGTCGAGGAATGACCGATGACAGGGAAACACTGACCGAAAAGGGGCCAAAACCAAATCACTGATAGTCGGAATCACCGAAACTCGAGGGACCACTGTATTCTGAGAGAAAAAATAGGGACTAAATTAAGTAGTGGTAAACAATATAAAAAATACAAACAGTAAAGATGATGTAAGATAAATTTGAAAGTAAGATTTGATGTATAGCACAAAATTTAAGCAATTAGCACTAAATAAAAGTACAAAGTATATGAGGTAGCTGGTACTAGCTAGTAAAAGTTAGTACAAAGAATTGCACAATAGTGTAATTGGAACATATACTAAATACACTACACGTAGATAATATGTTTAAGACATTTAATTAATCAGTCACGGAAATGTCAGCTTCTCTTAGGAAGTTGGAGAGATCATGTTCACTTGAGATAGTATATTGGTAACCTACTGCTGTTTTTCTAACTAGTATTTTCCATCTCGAGTGAAGCACTGATGGATTTTGCTCTCCTGCTTAAGCTTTCTGAACCTGAAGAGAAGGTTTTGATGTTTTCTCGTTAGGCACTCGGTGATGTACACTCTATTTTTTACTTTAATTGCTGTTTGAATTAGGTCCTTTTTTGTTTCATATGAATGAAGTCTGATCATTATACTATGTTTACTACCTTGTTTTCCTAGCAATCGCGTTTCTTTAACTTCATCATTTTGCACAACTTTTAAGTGGTCATTTATTATCATGATGGCAGTATCTTTGAAATGGGCTTGGGTTATGTCACTGGGAATGTGAGGGCTGTTTATTATAACTGCATCAGCCAACTTATCTTGTTCGGTTTTGTCATCTGGGAAATCAAGGTAGTCATTCAGTCAAGCATGCATGTTGTTATTCCAGTCCTTGATTGCTTCTTCCACCTTTGTATTCAGGGTTGTTATTTGATCGGTGTGACTGACTATAGCTGTTTGTAGAGTATTTTCTGTGACAGTACTTCCCGATGAAATCTTCTCTTCAAGGTTTTGGATCTTGATCTCGAGGTTGGTTACCTTGGATTCATATCGCACTAGTGTTGCTTTAATATTCTTAATTTCAGTTTCTAGGGCGACGATGTATTCCCTAATAGTGTCAGGAATAATCATACCAGGAGTGAATCCTATGAAGAAAGTGGAGTTGGAGAGAGTCGGCCATGTTTGGTGTTGTTGTTGTTATTGTCGGGTCCCGGGTGGTGGTTATGGGTGTTGATACTCTGGCGTCCTGCTGGGTTGACATGTTAAGTTGCAGAGTCCTTGGTGTTTTCTTTGTTACTTTGTTATTTCTTCTGCAATTTCCTTTCATAGTATCACTAAAGTGGCTACTGGTGAAGCTATGGAGGGGAAAGCTTTGTTTTCGAGTTTGGGTTAGTTGTTCATCTGGCAGCGGAGGCAGTGCTTGGGTTTGCAGGGCTGTCTTCTTTAGATCGTCAATTTTGTCAAGGTTTGGGTAGCTTTCCTAGCATTCTTGGGTCATTTTGTGTTCTACATGGATTCGTGTAGTTGTACCTTCAATTAGGCCATCACAAGCTTTGATGAGAGCTGGTTTTTGAAGAAAAAGAGCTGCTAGGATGCCGCTGCAGCCGCTGCCGCTTTTAAAGTCTTTTTTCACCACTCGCAGCATTACATCTCCAGTTTGCACCTTTGGCAGTCTAGTCTAAGTTTTGCCCAAAATGTTATGCATCCTATGTTCCTTCACAGTATTGTATATCTTGTACACTAATTTTGAAATAAACATTTGTATTTGCATTTTTATTTGTTGAGTATCTGACAACCTGCCTCAGCTCCTCAGAACTAGGCTCAATTGATCTGGACCTTCTCTAGTCCATATCCATGAGCATGTTGCCCTGACCAAGTGAATATGACAGATCCATATAAAAAAATCAAGCTTTCACTTTCCAGAAGGGTAAAGAATAAGAGGGAATATGACTGGGGAGAACAAATTTAAAAACAGGGATATAAAATGATATACGAGGTGCTGAAAATTTCTAACCAAGATGGAACTTGAAATAATGGATTCCAGTTTGATGAATTCAGATTTAGAAAGGCTATGGAAGAAACAATGGTTTGGAAGCAGCATTGTATTTTTAAAAAGTGCGAGGTAGCATCATTGAAGCATGCATTTTGAGTTGCTTTAAAAACAGGTTGGACAAATACTGAGGAAATGGTTATGAGTAGGTATGCTTATTATCATCTGATACAGAGAAGGGCAACTCATAGCACTATTATCCTTAACTACAATATCAAAATCTGTAGGAGAGGGATATCCATCGAGGCCACAGCAGGTAATAAATCATTACAAACAGGTATTGTGCCAGAGATTGGTTAGATAGTCAATGTGATACCAATTTACAAAGCAGGAGATAGGTTCTCAGCTTAGTGGCCATCCTAACCTCAATACTCTAGTAACAGGAAAAATTACTGGAGTCAATAAGTGTGAATGCAGTTTAAGTCATCTTGAAAGACAATTTGATCGATGAGTTTCAACACTTGTTTTACAAAGAGTAATCTTTGCCATATCAATTTACTGACCTTTATCACTAAGGTATTTGAAGTGGTGGACATGACAGAAGAATATGATGTGTATATGGACTTCGGTAAGGCATCTGATAAAGTTCCACACAGGAGACTGATGAGGAAACTACCTGGAGATAATCACATCTGAAGATCATAATTTCAAGAAACATTACTGTACGTATTAACAAAACTGAAAAGAATTTGAAAGGCTGAACAACTAAACACTTCAAAATACAAGATGCCAAACCAATGATAAGGTGCTGGAATACCGCTATATACTAACAGCCTTTATTTAAGGCATACACAATTACAGTGGGCCCCCGAGTTTCGGTCATAATTCATTCCAGAAGTTTGCTCAAGTGCCATTACCGAACGAATTTACTCCCTTAAGGAATAATGTCAAGTAGGTTAGTCCATTTCAGACCCCCAAAAATACACTTACAAAAGCACTTACAATATTACACTTACATAAATATACGATTTCCGAGGTGACCGAAACTCGGGGGTCCACTGTACAGATCTGGAAAAAGTACTTGCAATTTCTACTGTCTGCATCAATTCAAACACCCAGATTATTGGAAAAATACAAATTACTGTACCTCAAATTGAGGGTATTTTGTATTGCATCAACTTCCTATCTGTTATTATTCAAACTCTAATATATTTATTAGTAGTAAAAGATTTAGTTAAATCCAACCAAAAATGTTGTGCACAATTATGAAGTTTTTGTAAATGTCCATAAAAGGTTAATCCATAATCTTAACACTATGTAATGATTTTGTTGTGTCTCATTTAAAATTTTTGCATGAAAAAGACTGCAAGGACTAGTAATAAATCTATACAGTGAAATGACAGGAGGCATGGAAGTAGGAGCATAATACTCCAATGTGACAGTGCAATTCCAAGAACAAGCTTAGACAAGACACCACATGCATTTTTAGCTTCTCTGGGTACACAACCATTCATAATTGCAATCTTCAACAAATGGGGAAAGGAACTACAATTTACTACTCTAATAAACTGAGACATATTAGTAAAGTAGTAAAGTAAAGTAAAGTTTTATTTCTTTGCAGATTGCAGATTACATAGGTATCTGTAGTTACAATGTAAATTGATTGCAAGGAGAGCCACTGACATGCCATGGCATTAGGGGCAGCTTATTCTATTCCTTAAAGACTATGTACTTAATATTAGAGAAATTTATTGAGTTTATTCTAGTTAAAAATTATTTTCAAAATTACAATATGATGAAATTTTACTGTTTAAATTATTATATAATGATATTAGATTGTTACAGGTGTTAAGATTCTTGAATGATAATATGGAATTGAGATTATCTTAAGGAAAATAACATTGAGCATTTTTGACATTAACTTATAATATGAATAGGGGGTAACATAATAATAACATATTATTAAGAATTGAGATTATCATATAGGAAAGTAATAATGAGCATTTTTCAAAGTAGTTTATAGTATGATCATTTAGTTTTGGGTGAGTAGGTGGTTTTTGAGTTGAGTCTTAAATTAATTTTCAGACAAGATTATCTTAATATTTACTGGCAATGAATACCAGATTCTGGGGCCCTTTATGTGCATAGAACTTTTACATAGGTTGATATGAACACGGGGTATATCAAAAAGTGATCTGTGTCTTGTGTTGTGGTCATGGGTCCTATTAAAGTTGGTGAGGAGAATTTTGAGCAGAGGGTTTATATTAGAGTGTAAAGTTTTATATATGTAGTAGGCACAAGAGTAAGTATGAATGTTCTTTACGGTGAATAGTTTGAGACTTTTGAATATTGGTGGAGTATGCTGTCTAGAGTGGGAATTTGTTATCATTCTGACTGCGGCCTTTTGTTGTGTTATGAGTGGTCTAAGGTGATTTAACGTTGTTGATCCCCATGCACAGATTCCATAGGTGAGATACGGATAGATAAGTGAATGATATAGTGCAAGGAGAGCTGATTGTGGTACATAATAGCGTATCTTTGATAATATGCCTACTGTCTTCAAGATTTTCTTGGAAATTTGTTGTATATGTGTTTGGAATTTAAGGCTACTGTCAAGGTGGATTCCTAGGAATTTTCCCTCTGTGAGTCTTGTGATGGGTGTACCATTGAGTGTTATTGTAAAGTGGAACATTTGTGGCTTTGCTTCCAAACTGTATGAAGTAGGTCTTGTCAGTATTGAGAGTAAGCTTGTTAGTTGTCATCCATGTTGATATTTTCTGTAATTCGGCATTAACAGTATTGGCCAGTATAACTGGATTTGGGTGAGAGAAGACATATGTTGTGTCATCTGCAAATAAAATGGGTTAGAGTAGTTGTGATGCATTCGGTAGGTCATTTATGTAAATGAGGAATAGGAGTGGCCCCAGGACACTTCCTTGAGGGACTCCGACTGTAATTTGTTGTGTGGAAGAGTTCGCTCCATTTGTGTACACGTATTGGCTTCTGTTGGTGAGGTATGACTTTAGGTAGTTGGGTGGGTGCCCCCTTATACCATAGTGTGCTAATTTTGTGAACAGTAAATCATGGTCGACTGTATCAAAAGCTTTGCGTAGATCAATGAAGATTCCCAGTGGGACTTCTTTCTTCTCAAGTGCTGTATATATTAACTCCAACATGTGCATAATAGCATCGCTTGTGCTCTTGTTTGTCCTGAATCCAAACTGACAGGGGTTGAGTACATTGTGTGAGACGAGGTAGGAATAGATTTGTCTATGAATTAATTTTTTGAAGATTTTAGAAAGCAATGGTAAATTAGAAATTGGTCTATAATTATTCAGGTCTGTTTGATCACCTCCTTTGTGGATCGGGGTGACCCTAGCTATTTTGAGAATTGATGGAAAGGTAGAGGCTTCAATGGATTTATTGAAGTGTTGCTATAATTGGTGATAGTACCTGTGAAGCTTTTTTGTACATAAAAGTTGGTAAGCTGTTTATGTCTCCTGCCTTGTTTTTAAGGGTGTTGATTATGAACGAGACTTCAATTGGGTTGGTAGGAGCTAGGAATAGCGTATTAGGGTAGGTGTTTGTGAGGTAGTCTGTTGGGCGGGTGTTTGAGCTTGGGATTTTACTCGCTAGATTCTTTCCTATGGTGGAGAAGAAAACATTAAGTCTGTTTGCAGTCTCAGTAGGTGAGAGTAGGGGTTCATCTGCTCTTGATAATTTGATGGTGTTGTTTTTCGCTATCTTATTATTTCCTAGAATTGCAGATAGGGTCTTCCAGGTCTTTTTCATATCACCTTTTATGTTCTGGAGTCTGTTCTCATAATACAATTTTTTTGATCTTCTTATCAGGCTGGTAAGGATTGATGAGTAGCGTTTGGATTGTTCTCTGGTTATTAGACCCCTTCTGTATTGTTTTTCATATTGGTGCCTTTTGTTAATGGATTTAAGGATGCTGGGTGTTAGCCAGGGATTGTTAAGTCTCTTAGCTGTGATCTGTTTAGTTTTTTAGGGCAATGTTTGTTATAGAGGTGGTGGGTTTTGTTAAGGAAATTCTTGATGCATTCATTAGTATCTGTATATGTTTCTAACTCATTATGCCAGTCAATGTTAATCATAGCTGTTATAAAGTTATTTACAGCTGACTCATTATGTAGTCTGAAGGTAACTTTTGTAATATCTAGGGGCAATTTACCAAGATTAGTTAT
Organism: Cherax destructor; assembly: GCA_009830355.1. NCBI lineage: Eukaryota > Metazoa > Arthropoda > Malacostraca > Decapoda > Parastacidae > Cherax > Cherax destructor. The sequence continues at coordinate 26,043 of WNWK01011574.1, forward strand.
GAGAAAGGTAGGATAGTGGTCTGTGGTGTTGTCTGTGATTATGCCTGATTTTAGAGGGGCTATAGTATTAGTCCAGATGTGGTCTAGTAATGAAGTACTAGTCTCGGAGATTCTTGTAGGTTTTGATATTGTTGGTAGTAACAAGCAGTTGCTCATAGTGTTTGTGAATTCTGTTACTTGTGGGTCCTGGTCATGTAGGAGATTTATATTGAAATCTCCTGTGAGCAGTAAATGGTCTTTGTTCATGTGTGCATCAGTTATCAGGTTACCTAGTTTTTCACTAAAATGGTGAATGTTTGACTGTGGTAATCTGTAGATGTTTATCACTGTGAGGGGTTTTTGCAGGTCTTTTGATTTAAATTTAGCTATAATATATTCTCCATGCTCATCCCTTATGCAAGAGTTAACTAAACATGTACCAGGGATGAAAGTGGTGAATATATTTGTTGAACTTAAAACCAGAAATTTAACCGTTTCATGTAGATCTGTGTCACGTAGATCTAGATTATTGATGCCAGGGTCCATCAAGTAGATCTACGTTTTCAGTATAGCTTCCTCAGAAAACAATAACAAGTTTATTTTAGCATGACACATGTTTGTACAAAGGAGTGTAACAATTTGGTGAACATGCCAAAAGCTCCTTTATATGCAGAGCATTTCTGGCAAACTTAAGACTAACTTAACCCTTAAACGGTCCAAACGTATATATACGTTAGTTCTGCTACTGCCCCAAACATATATTTACGTTTTATTTTTCCTGCCTCCAAATTTTGCACGATTGGCCTGAGATGCCTGGTCAGCATAGAATGGGTCTTAACACTCGGTGTGCGTCATATTAAAAAAATCTGGGACCACTTAGTACCTTGTGGGAGCACCAGTTAAATTAAAGACCAGCTAGAGCAAACAGCGCGGCAAACACCATAGATTCACTGATGTCATATCATATTAACACTCCCCTTTGAAGTGGAAAGTGATGTCAGCAGGCTGGCAGGCCAGCTGGCTGCCTGCCTGCCTGGCCACCTGGCTGGCCAGCTGGGTACCTGATTGGCTGTCTATCTCTGTCTGTCTGTATCTTTCTGTCTCTGTCTCTATCTCACAGGAACACATACGTAAATACAATTATACATAGTGTAAATTACCTAGGATAACTAAAAAAATCAAGACAAAGTGTTATACCGTGCTTGTGATCTGCGTAATACCAGTTGGTTCATGAGCTACTCTCTGAGACAAGCAGACAGAAAGGAGACGACACACAGGCAGACAGAAAGACAGACACACAGACAGACAGATACAGACAGACAGGTTTGCATAACAAATAAAGGGAAGCAGTATAAGCTCTTCAAATGTCATCACTGTAATTACTGGACTGATAAGAAGAAATAAGACTACAGCTCACCCCTCATGAAATGTCACCAGTCATCATTAGTGGAGATCAGATGAGATAAGGCAACGACACAAATCTTACAATGCTTCAAGGAAACTTTTATTATTATTATTATTGTTATTATGCACTATCATTATTATTATTATTTTTATGCACTATCATTATTATTATTATTAGAGTATAATTTCATTACCTAATATTAGTGTCAGAACACAGATTGGCTATGAAATCACAAGAACTACTATAAATTGTGATTATGAGAACATAAAAATTATATAAAATAAAAAAGTGAAAAAAGGTTTATCGTCAACGATTCTGCAAGCGGTAGGACTCCTGTTGCTGTTAGGTGAGCATTCAGTGCCAACTTCTACGCCTCATATCTCGGTAACTACTGACCCAATTTTTTTTTATCCTATAACACTTAAAAAATGTGCTCTTTATTTCTATAAAAAAAAAATTTTTTTTTTTTCAAAATATTCGGGGCACCGGGCGTGCGAACGTAAATATACGTGTGGACCGTTTAAGGGTTAAGATTAACCCTTTGACTGTCGGAGGCCCCTCTCTGAAACTGTCATTCTATGTCGCAATATATTCGAAAAAAAAAAATTCTTATCAAATTGTTAAGATAATTTTTCTAATTGTTTAAATCCCCGCAAAAAATTTTTGCAATCAGATCAGTACTTACCGAGATATAGAGGCATAAAGTTGGCAAAAAATGAGCCGCGTATGGCAACAGCGGGGAATGCCGCTCACCCGGTAAACTTTGATTTTCTTCCTTTCATAGGTTTCTTGTTTTTTTCACTATTTTATTTTTTACATAACTTATGTGGCCTGTGAGACCAAAGTAAGGTGCAATGTATATACAGTGGTACCCGACTTACGATATTAATCCGTCAGAGAGGGCATATCTTAAGACGAAACAATCGTAACACGAATCAATTTTCCCCATAAGAAATAATGGAAATAAATTTAATTCCGTCCAAGACTTCCAAAAGTAGTTAAATAAAATATTTTTTAGAACTTTTGGACATTAAATAATAAATAATTTAATAAAGAATACATAAATACACATGCAAATATTGTACAATAACATGTCACTTACATTTATTGAAGAGTTGTTGATGTGTGGAGGACGGGAGGAGGGAGAATCCCTCCCGTCCTCCACATCAACACTGCAGGTACCAAGTCCTTTTCTGGGGTTACTTCCCTTTTTTTTGAATGCCACTAGGACCAGCTTGAGAGTCACTAGACCTCTTCTAACAAAATTTGTCCAGGGAGCTCTGTGTCTGGCGATTCTTTAACACATCCCTGAAATGACACACCATGTGTCATTGTACAGGTTGCCAGCATGACCTGCAACAGCATGGTTAGGGTGATATTCATCCATAAATGCTTGCACATCACTCCATTTGCACAGATCCCCCTAATCCTTGAAGAAGGCACATTCTTCCATTTGTTCCACGTCCTCCTCCTCCTCTGAACCATTGTCCTGACCTCTGCTCTCTTGTTCAGTTGCTGTTGAAGCTCTTGCAGATCTTCAGTGGTTAGCTCTTCCTTGTGCTCCTCCACCAACTGTTCCACATCCTCACCACTCACCTCTAACCCCATAGACTTGCCCAATTCCACAATTTCTTCCAAAACAGGCTCAGGCTCGGGGCTCAGGGTTCTGAGGCTCAGCCCCAAAACCTTCAAAATCCCTCTCTAGGACACAGTCTGGCCACAATTTTCTCCAGGCAGAGTTCAAAGTCCTGGTAGTCACTCCCTCCCAAGCCTTACCTATAAGGTGTAGACAATGCAGCATATGGAAATGTTTTTTCCAAATTCTCTTAGGGTTATGTTCATGTCTGTGGTCACATCAAAGCACTTTTGAAACATTGCTTTGGTATAGAGTTTTTAAAGTTGGAAATGACCTGCTGGTCCATGGGCTGGAGGGAGGAGTGGTATTAGGGGCAAGAACTTCACTTTGATGAATCTAAATTTTCTCCACAATTTCTTCTACCAAGTTTGGAGGATGACAAGAGGCATTGTCCATTATCAGGAGGCACTTAAGTGGCAAATTATTTTCCTCGAGATATTTCTTCACACTGGGGCCAAACACTTCATTGAACCAATCTAAGAAAATGTCCTTTGTGACCCATGCTTTTGTTAGACTTCCACATCACACACAAGTTAGACTTGCTGACACCGCATCTGCCAAACACTCGGGATTTTCAAAAGATACACTAGTAAAGGCTTCACTTTGCAATCACCACTACATTGCACAAAGCATCAAAGTTAGCCTGTCTTTCATAGGCTTATGTCCTGGCATGTGCCTTTTCCTCCTGAGTAATGTAGGTCCTGTTTGGGCATTTTCTTCCAAAACAGGCCTGTTTCATCACAATTAACACTTGTTGGGGAGGAATTGTTCAGCCTCTAGGTACTCCCTGGAATTCAGACATATTTTTCAGCCGCACTTTTGTCACAACTGGCTCTCACCATGCCTCACAACACTATGTATGCCAGTATGCTTCTTAAATTTTTGAAACCAGCCTTGCTGGCTTTAAATTCGCTCACTTCACCTCATTGCAGGCATTTTCTTAAGATCATCATGCAACTGCCTTGCTTTCACATATTATTCCTCGAAACAGTATCTCCTGCTAACTGTTTCTCGTTGATCCACACCAACAACAACCTTTCCACATCTTTCAGCACTTGTGGTCTGTGTTTTGTGATCACAGATGCACCTTTGCAACAACAGCTTCCTTGATTTTCGTGTATTTCCCTTGGCCACAATGGTAGCTATGGTAGAATAGGCTTTACCCTACAGCCTGGCCAGCTCAGTGATACGCACTCCACTTTCATATTTTCATTATTCCCCTTCAGTTCTACTGTATTTCTGAGCCTCTTACCACAGGCTGGCACTAGGAGCTTCTTTGGACCCATGGTAGCTTATTTATCAGTTGCAAGCACTAAAAACAGTGGAATAATGACAATATACTGGTATGAATGCGTGGGTGTGGGTGGGTGGTCGCCGCCTTTGTAAACAATAGCACTGACGCTCCCTGGGTGCCCCTCAGCGGGGGCCAAAAAGGGGACACGTCCGGTACGAATGTCGGTGACAATTTAAACATCGGATGTCGCATTCAAATTTCTTACGTTATAAATATCTTATCGAATATTAAGATGATAACATCGTAAGTCGAGGTACCACTTTTTTGTATTCACCACTCTTCACCTGTTTAGACTTAGTCTATAAGTATTAGGTTAAATCTCCCCGGAAATGGCCAGGGGGCTTTCTTTTTTTCCCCAATCAAATTATGAAATGTAAACACAAAAACCCTTTTTAGCAAAGAAATTTAATTTTGATACGAGTATTTAAACTTAATTACTTTTCTTACCAATATAATCTGCATGTAAATACTAGATATGACAGTTTTTTTTCCCAAAAAAACCCAAATAACCCAAATACACACCCCATTATAAAAAGTTGCCCCCCCAGGTGCTAGATTTTGCATTCCTCTTCTGGTATGTTGGACGCGTCATCCGTCCACCTATTACCTGGTGCTGGAGGGATAAACCCCTCAGTGCCAAACACTTTGTTACTGCCATAAAGGCCCGTAACTCCCATGGGAACCATCACTGGATATCTTTACAGGTTGGCATGCTTATAACCCACCACTTCCCACCCCTTTCTTTCATCAATATTCTTATATAGAAAATTTTAATTGTGTTTTGGGAGGTTGACTTGTGGGGACATGTTAAAAAACCCTTTTAAGGTACTACAAAACTTAAAAAATTTTTTTGAAGTGCCTGGTTCAACAAGGATATTTGGCAGTTTTTCCACCTTTGCCATACCAGTGCTCTCTTATCACCCCATTTTTCTTAATAACAGTCAGTTTCACAGCTGCAAATTAAGGTAAATGGATGATTGTTTATTAGCCTTAAACATAGATTTTGTGAATTTTGTTTTAGTGTATTTGGGGGGATCCCATTTTCTGTTTGCACCTTTAAACCTTTTTCCCCCGTATACAGTATTTCATTTTTTTGCCTTTAAAGTAAAAATTTTAAAAATTTTAAATTTTAATAGATAACAATTTTCAATAACCAAACATAAAAAATGCAGATTGAAAATTTGCTTAAAGCCAAAACAGTGGACCCCCGGTTAACGAAATTAATCCGGTCCCGGGGCATTTTAATCTGAATCTTTCGTTATCTGGGAAAACCCTTTTTTCCCATAAGAAATAATTTTAAGTAAATTAATTCGTTTTCCCCAAAAAAAAAAATCACTCAAAAAAAAAAAAAACATTTACTTACCTTTTTTGAAGAGTTGCAAGACTGGAAGGTAGGGGTTTCTGACAGGGGGGAGGGTTTTAATGGTTGGAAGGGAAAACCCCCCCCAAAGGACTTGGGAAAAAAATCCCCCTCTGGGGTTACTTCCCCTTTTTTTCTTTTTAAAGCATAAGGGTACCCCCACCTCCCCCCCCCTGCCTGCTACACTCCCGCATGCCTGCTACACTCCCCGCATGCCTTAAACACCCCTGCATGCCTGCTACACTCCCTGCATGCCTGCCCCTCCCCATGCCTGCTACACTCCCTGCAGGGCCCGTTTCACTCCTGCAGGGCCCGCTAACCCCTTTCCCCCCGCATGCCTGCTACACTCCCTGCCGTTGGGCCCCCCCGGGGTGCCCCTCCCCGCATGCCCCCCCCCCGGGTCACTCCCTGCATGAATGCTACACTCCCTGCATGAATGCTACACTCCCTGCATGAATGCTACACTCCGCATGAATGCTACACTCCCTCATGAATGCTCACCCCCTGCATGAATGCTACCTCCCCCCCCCCAAAATGCTACACTCCCCATGAATGCTACACCCCCTGAAATGCTACACTCCCCTCATAATGCTACACTCCGCATGAATGCTACACCCCCTCATGAATGCTACACCCCCTGAATGCTCACTCTCTGCATGAATGCTACACTCTCTGCATGAATGCTCCCTGCATGAATGCTACACTCCCTGCATGAATGCCACTCCCTCCAAATTACACCCCCCTCCATGAATGCTACCACTGGGGTGCCACTAGAAGCCTTTGGCCCCATGGGCTTATTTCACAGTGACAATCACTAAACCACCAAAAAAGACACCAAATATATTGTGAATCTTTAAAAAGGCTAGGTAATTTCTCTAAAGGTAAACAACGCTTCACTGGTGTCCTTTTCGCGGCAGGGAACGCAAAACCTTTTGGAACCGGGAATTTTCAACGTTTCCCAAAAAAGCTTACGTTTTCGCTTTGTTAACGGACCTTTTTTAACCGAGGGTCCCTGTACAGGTTTCTCGTTTTTTTAAAGAACCTGCCATATCCCACCAAGGCAAGAAGGTTTATTAGCCCCTTGCTTCCAGCATTTTAGAGCCTCTTTCGAAAGCATGGCTTATGGAGGAAGAATTCTGTTCCCTTCCCCCGGAAATAAAGGAAATAAAGAAGAACAAGAATTATTTGAAAATGGGAAAAACCCCGATGAGGGGTGTATATCTGTGGTACATGTAGTGGGGGACCCTTTTAATGAATAGCAAGGATCCTTTTTTGCATATTTATGAGACAGAGAAAAGACACCAGCAATCCTACCATCATGAAAACAATTACAGGTTTCTGTTTTACACTACTTGGAGGCGGTAGTACCTCCCCGGGTGGTTGCTGTCTACCAACCTACTACCTAGGAGGTTTTCTCCTGTGTACTTCAGAATTCAAGCAGTACTGATCTGTACATCCAAGGATATCGAAAGCCCTGTTTTAGCATTATATCTAGCTGTAGAGGAGGAAAAAAGTAACAAAATAATGTCCTTAAAGAGCACTTTCGGGAGTTTTAAAAATAGGTAAGAAGATATACAGGACCCCCCCTACGAACACCCCGGAAGTACAATTTTGTAAGTATAATATTTAAATGCTTGTGGAAGTGTATTTTTTGGGGTCTGAAAAAACTAACCTACATGACATTATTTTTTAAAGGGAAGAAAATTCGTTCGGTAATGGCATTGAGCAGGTTTTGGAATGAATTTTCCATTAGGGGGTCCACTGTATAAATGAGGGGAGTAGGACCTTCTTAGTATTGGTTGGTAGGCCTTTTCAACATTTTGCTCTGGGTGGTATTTCATCAACAATATTAGTCAAGATGTTGGCAGATTAGAAACTGTTGGCTTTTTCAGGCTATGAGTTCCAAATTTTTGGCCCATTTATTTGCATGGATTTTTAACAGATTGAACAACATATGGAATGTCAAAGAGATACAGTTTTTTCCTTTTATTAATTCATTCATTTTGTTCAGCTCTCCAGATAGATTTAATATTCTGGGGTTTAAAGTTTGAGTTGAGAGTCCTGTAGACATAGCATACTGAAAATGGGGTGTGTGTTGCCTCAAAAGGTTTTCCCAAAGTGTATACATGTATTATCATGTTTTTTGGGGGGTTTTTCCCAGGGTACAGATCAAGGGCCTTCAACCTTTCCCCAAAGAATTTGGGGTGCCTTATCGTACTTGTGTGTGCCGTGAAGTTTTTTTACACTCCAGGTCAACAATTTTCCCTGCCTTGAAGGGGCAGTTAGTGTACAGCAGTATTCCAGCCTAGAGAGAACAAGCGATTTGAAGGGTCATCAGGGTTTTTGGGGTGCCCCTAGTTATGAAGGTTTACATTATCCACCCTATCATTTTCCTAGCAGATGGGGTATCACTCCCAGGTCCTTCACATTACTTTTTCACTCTATTGTATAGTTAGAATTTGTCGTACACCCTGATACAGTTTTAATTTCCTCAAGTTTTCCATATCTGAGAAAGTTGAAATTTCTCTTCATTGAACTTCATATTGTTTTGAGTGGCCCATTTGAAGATTTGGTTTATGTCTGCTTGGAGTCTTGTGGTGTCTTTGATGGAGGTCACTGTCATGGCAGTCCGGGTGTCATACAAAAAGGGGCACAGACCTATGGCTTACATCTCTGTTTATGTCAGAAATGAGGATGGGGGAATAGAATGGGAGCGGGGTACCGTGCCTTGTGGAACAGGCTTTTTTACCTTTGCTGCCTCAGACTTTACTCTGTTTACTATTACTCTTTGTGTTCTATTTGTCAGGAAGTTATAGATCCATCTACCAACTTTTCCTGTTATTCCTTTATCCCAAATTTTTTGCGCTATTACACCATGGTCACATTTTTTCAAAAGTTTTTTCAAAGTCTGTGTATACTACATATGTCAGTGAACCCCCGGTTTTTGATGCTCCAAACTCGAACAATTATGTAAGTGTATTTTTTTTAAGTGCTTTTTTAAAATGTTTTTTTGGGGTCTAAAAGGACTAATCTAATTTACATTATTTCTTAGGGGGAAAAAATTTTTTTGGTAATGGCACTTGAACAGCATTCTGGAACGAAAAAAAACATGAAAACCGGGGGGCCACTGTATTTTGTTTATCCTCTACAGCATCCAGAACCTTGTTATAGTGATCCAGTAGCTGGGACAGGCAGGAACGCCCTGCTCTAAACCCATTGCCCTGGGTTGTGTAACTGATGGGTATCTAGGTGGTTGGCGATCTTGCTTCTTAGAACCCTTTCAAAGATTTTTATGATATGGGATGTTAGTGCTATCGATCTGTAGTCCTTTGCAATTGCTCTACTGCCCCCTTTTGTAGAGGGGGGCTATGTCTGTTGTTTTTAGTGAGTGGGGGATGACCCTGTGTCCATGCTCCCTCCCATAGAATGCAAGGTTTTCTTTTGATGAACATGGAGTTCCATGAGTCTGGGCCGGGGGCAGAGGTATGGGCATGTCATTTTTGCCTTTTCAAAGTCTTGTGGTGTTAGGATAATACCCGAGTTTTTTGAGATGACCAAATTTTGGGTCTCGTTCATAAAAATTCATTTGGATTGTTAAAACTTAGTCTGGGCAGCGGCTCGCAACACTGGTCATGTTGGGATTTTAGTATCTTGGCTGTCACTTTTATGTCCCATCTTGTCTAAGCAGGGTCCCAATGCTGGATGTTTTTTTTTCCCTTGATTTGGCATAAAAAAAAGAATTTTTTTTTTTTAAATTTTCCCTTTTATGGCTTTTATTCTTCCTGCAATTCTTGTCTCCTGTAAGATTCCTTCAGCTTAAGTTTAATATTTAATTTCATTAATCAGCCCCCTTCTATTTCAGATATATTGGCCCCTAAAGCAGCTCTGTGACTCTTGTTTTTCGCTGTATAGGGGGCGCTTTTCTTTCTAGTTTACATCTTTTTTTCTTTTTTTTAATGGAATGTGCCTTGAGCAGATCTAAAACCACAGAGTTTTTTTTTCTAGGCAGAGGTTTGGTCTGTGTTTTTTGGATATTTTCCCAGCTTTTTTCATTTAGGACATGGTTGACTTGTTCCCATTGTTGTTTTTGTTATTGAAATTAAATTTTGTAAAGCACCCTCATGATGCCTTTTGCTGGTCGGGAGCCCTGTGCATACTGTCTGCCTCTATTATGTTGTGATCTGAGTGTATTGTCTTTGAACGGTTATATTACATATCAGATCGTCGTTGTTAGTGAAGATGAGGCCCGGGTATTTTCTATCTTGTAGGCTCTAATATTTGGGTTGAAGGTAAATTTTGGGGCAGAGATTTAATAGCTCATGTGTGCAGGAATTTTATCGACTGCCCCCGGGGTGATCTCTTTTAAAATATTATTTCTCCTCCCCCATTTTTGGTGTCTCAAGTTGAAATCTCCTAGTAGCAAAATGTTTGGGGCAGGAGTTGGGAGATTTTCCCGACAGTAGAAATTTTCCCCCTGTCCCGGGAAAAGCTGGGAAGTTACATCTAGGCTTGTACACATCCACAATGACAAGGTTTTGGTTTTCAGTCTTTTTTCCCCAAAACTTCCCCATCATTTGAGGTGTTTAGTAGTTCTGGAAAAAAGATCTGTGACTTACAATCTGAAATTAGTCTTCAATTATTAACTTCTGTTGAGTCACCACTTTTGTAGATAAGAAAAAAGTGGCCTCGCTATTCGAACACTCCAAAACTCACCCTTTTATGTAAGTTTATTTTGTAAGTGCTTTTTTAATGTATTTTTGGGGGTCTGAAATGGGCTAATCTAATTACATCATTCCTTAGGGGAAAAAATTCGTTTGGGATTAGCACTTGAACAGCATTCTGGAATGAGGGTGAGTTTGAGGGTTTGAATAGCAAGGTCCCCTGTAAGTTTTTTCATGTATATACAAATACATTTAAAAGATTATCATACATAGCAGCATATGTGTAAAAACCTAGGATAACCAAAAAGTCAGACAGAGTGACTTATTTCTGTTGGGGTTCTTTAATTTTTATTATACAGTGTAGGGGATATCTTTTTATTATACTATAAAGGATATATACTAGGAATAAGGTAGAAAGAGTTATTTACATTTACATTTGTTAGCTAAAAAAAAGAAAAATTTTTCTCCCCCTTATTATTATACAATGTAGGAGATATCTTATTATTATATTATAAAGGATATATACTAGGGAAAAAGGAAAAAGAGTTATTTACATTTACATATGTGTTAGCTAAAAAAAAAAAATCATTCTCCCCCTTTCTTGCAATTCATTAGGTACCTTTTGGCTCTCTTCTTTAACAGCTCATGCTATGACTGGCTTTGACATGTGCAGGCAGTCTGTTCAATTCCTTTATTGCTGTACAAAAAAAGGTGTTTGAAGCCTGGCCACTGACTGGGGGTACTACAAATTTGTGCGCTCTCCCCTAGTACTATGATTGCTTCGGTTCCCAGCTTTGACAAAATTAGCAGCAAGATATTCTGGACACCGATTGTGAGCAATTTTATAAACTTGATTTAACTTCAGTTGTTTTACTCTATCTTCAATATTCAACATATCCAATTGTTGTAATTCATCCTGGTCTACATGTCCAGGATGAATCTTACCATTTTGTTCTGTGTGATTTAAGTTTATCTTTCAGTTTTTGTCAAGGCAGAGTACCATGAAGAGCAAGTGAAGTCCATATGACATTGTATAAGGGACATAGGGTCCTGCGAGCCTCAGTAGTTTGTTAAGGGGAAAATTTTGGCTTCAGTTGATTTATTGACCAAAGTTGTTGTAAATTTGGGGATAACACACAAGAAGCTTTCTTTATGCTATTGGTGGCAGGTGTACTTTGTTTCCTACTTTATTTTCAGCGATATAGTTAGAGAGGCACCCTTGGTTGAAGTAGTTGGGGGACAGATAAGCACGCTTGGATGGTTATCGGGAGGCAGTCTCTAACTTGGGCAGGAGAGTTTGGAATTTGTTTAGTCTTCATTTAATTATATATATTTATACATATTTAAGTAAAAAACTAAATTACATTGTATATTATTTAACAAAAAGGCACAATACCATGACGGGAACAATACACACAAACCCCATAGAAAGAGGACTTACAACGATGTTTCAGTGATATTATGTGTATTTTTTGTAGAACTGAGATGTATATGAAATGTTTTGTGTTCCCTTTTACAAATTAAAATCCATTGCAAGATATTATGCTGATTCAAACTTGCTAAATAAAAATTAATGATTACAGTAAATATTTGATTTAAAGATATTAATGGGTGGGAGTGGGTGATTGGTATGATGATTGTATGGATAGAGATAATATTGTTCTGCTATGATTCAACAACAATGGAAAATTTTTGAAACGGGATGACTTTGTCCAATGTTCCTGAAATAATTGATTTTGCACTGTTTTCTGAATCCTGTTAAATTGAGGGTTTTGTATTTCCTAGACTGTGAACAGAAAATGAAATCACAGATATACTGTTTCAGCTGGCTGGATTTTGGGAATTGGTCAGTTGGTCCGATGTGCGATCTAGACCGATTGGTGTCATTCTTGCTGCTTTTCCCCGAGAGCACCCAGTAGATGTCCTCTCAACCAGTGGATAAATCTTATGGCCCCCTGAAAAGCCACCAAGGACCGCCCCACTAGGAGGGTCCCTGGATTTTTTTCAGCACATTGGCGTACATTCCACCCTCAATAAACTCAGGCACTCAAGGACAATAATTCAGGTAATTATTGGTTTAGATAATTGGGTTTAGGCCGACAAGTTGATAAATTAGAAACATTGCAACACTTGGGAATCTTTTTTTGAGGAAACGTTTGGCCACACAGTGGCTTCATCATCCCAAAACAAAGAAGAATGGTGAAAGGGTTTGGGAAAGGGGTTTGATATAATCAGTCCATCCATTACTTTACTCCAGGTTTAGGGGTGATTTCCTCAAACTCCCAATCATCACCAGTCTTTTTATCGACTGATGATGCTCTTTTGAAACATTTCCTCAATAAAGATACCCAAGTGTTGCACATGTGTCTAATTTATCAATTATTGTTTCTTTCTACTTCATAACCTTCATTCTAGCTAGACTGTTAACCTGCACATCATAAACACCATTTGATATACAGGAGTAAATAATGTTGAGACTATATTGTTATCCAGGTTTGACTGATTTTTATTGTATGAATATCATGGGGCTTACAAAAACTGGTGCTCCCACCCCTCAATATTTATCACACCATCTCTGTCCCGTGCTGCTTAGAAGGCAGAACTGGGGAGAGTGGTGAAACAAAATTTTATAAAAAACTGCAGAGCAGTCTTTTAAAAACTTTGTTTTTCAGTCTTTACAAAATCTTTGATTTTCTGTTGGACATTGGGATTAAATTTATGCTTCACCAAGCACTTGCCAAGAAATTTGTCTTGCATCACCAGAATGGCTGCTGTCTAGTACATAACACTGCAGGATTTGATGGGATGAATACTACATTATGCATCAGCTCAGATTCCCCCTTTGACTTTTGCACCTTCTGCCCCCTTTCAACAAAATAAAAGTTATGGGTCACACCTTATATATCAATATCATTCTTCCAGAGTTTGAAACTGTATGACTAAGTTGCATGGGGCTTATTCCTATGGTATTCTATATGTTTGAGGGAAAAAAATAGAACGTTCAAGACAAGTTCCCTAAACCCCCTTTCCCCCCCCCACCATCTAGCTCAAACACAGGAACTAGGACAAACAATACCCAGGAGACTTCAACATAAGCCTACCCAAGCAACTGACCCTCCAGTAGCTGATTTCACAAACACTATGAACAACTGCTTGCTACTACCTCTATCTAACCCAAACCCGAATCTCTGAGACAAGTGCCTCATTGCTTGACCATATCTGGACCAACACGATATCCCCTCGGGAGGTTTAATCACAGACAACAGACAGACCACTACCCCACCTTTCTGATAAACTTATAAATTGCCTAAAGTCGAGCAAGATCTCTTTTGCCTGCATGACAAGACATGGAAAATTTAAAAAAATTAGTACTAGGTGACATTGATTGGCAGAGAGAGCTAGCTGACAGCAATAATATTTATAAAGACATCAAAACTTTTACATAAAACCCAAACCTCTATAACATGCATTGTCGATCAAAACAAGCAGATCATAGAAAAAAAATAAACAGCCCCTGGCTAACAAAATATCCTCAACTCCTTTATAAAAACACCAACGAAAAACTGTCCAGATCAGGTCATTACTAAAGAACGGCTAAATGATACACATCAGTACTCACAAAACTAATACGAAAATCAAAGCCCAAAATTTTGGGCTCTAGAAAATTCTGGAAACAAAAGATAACAAATAAACCAGATGAACCCACATACAGCCTATAGACACAGCCAACAAATTTAATGTCTTCTCTACTGTAGGATCAAAACTTGCAAGTAAAATTCTAGTCAAATACCCAACTGAAAAAACTACCTCACTGGCAACTACCCCAAAAACTCTATATCTAGCTCCCAAATAATTCTACTGAAGTCTCACTATCATTAAATCATTAAAAAACAAAGCAGGAGATCTGGATAACTTGCCACCATTCATATATAAAAAGCTGCCCTTTCTGTCCCCATTATTGCAACAATGTTTAACAAATTTTTTGAGTCCTCAACCTTCCCCCTTTATACTCAAGACCAAGGGTTACCCCGTCCACAAAAGGGGGTGATCCCAAATGACTTGAACAACTATAAACCTATATCAAACTTGCCCCCACTTTCTAAAATATTTGAAAAAAATAATACACAAACGACTTTACTCAAACCTTATATCCAACAACATACTTAACCCCTGCCAGTTTGGGTTTAGACCAAATAAAAGTACGAATGATGTTGTTATACAAATTCTTGACCTTATATATACAGCTCTCGATAAAAATGAATACCCCTGGGGCTCTTCATTGACCTACAACATTTGATACAGTTGACCACAATCTCCTGCACCAAAAACAAATCATTATGGCACCCAGAAGACATTCCCTTTATTACCAAAAAATCTTATCTTAACGAAAAAATTGATATGCAAATGGGGGTCAACTCCGCTATCAGCCTGTAGCTGTAGTAGTACCCCAGGTGAAGTGTCCTCGGCCCACTCCTTTCTCATCTACATCAATGATGTTAAGTAAAGGACACAAATGCAACTAATGTGACATTTTATTGTGGCAACGTTTCGCTCCCCGGGAAAGGCTTTTTAAAGCGTCGGCGAAAAACCCGGGAAACTTGCCACAATAAATGTCATTATGCTTTAACATACTTCATAATTCTCCAATATTATTACATCAATGATCTCCCCAATGCATCCCAATTTCCTTAAACCAGTTCTTTTCCCAGATGACACTACTTATGTCTACCCCCCATTCAAACTCAATTGTACTTAGACACACTGTAAACAACGAGCTGCTAAAAATATATACCTGGATGATGACCAACAGACTCACTCTCAACATAGACAAAACATACTTCATGCTGTTTGGCAACACAGTTAAATATCCAGCTTAATATATCGATAAATGGTTCGCCTATATCAAACACTGAGGGTAAATTTCTAAGTCTTCTCCTTGACTGTAATCTTAATTTCATTCCCATACCCAACATATCAAGAAAATTTCCAAATCAGTAGGAACCCTTTTCCCAAGATACGATACTATGTACCACATACAGCACTTCTTACCCTATACCACTCTTTAATATATCCTTACCCCCGTATGGTGTTTGTGCCTTGGGATCAACCCACCCAAACCCCCTTAAACCTTTAATAACCTAACAAAAAAACTGCTGTGGGGTTGGTTACCAGTTCCTGTGCTAGACAGCACACCCACCACTTTTCAAAAGCCTGAACTTGCTAAATATACGAGACATACACTCCTTTTTATTGTGTCTTCTCATATACAGAACATTAAGGGTTTCCCCTATAACCCCTTTACTAAAACTCCTTGTATTACAACAGAATGTACAGTGACAATACAAGGCATAAGGCACTCTTCAACATCCCTCATGTCCCGTCTCAAACTATGCAAAAATGCCATGCACATAAAAAGGGGCCCCAAGATCTGGAACTCGCTACCGGAACCGGTAAAGAATCTCCTGACTACTTATAAATTTAGTCATTTTATTTTCAATACTAACCAAATTACCCAAAAAAACTAACTAGTTATATTATGTGGCATCTATACTTTTAAATTTCTGCCAGTCCATAAATATTACTGGCTGAACCATTAATTGTAATATTTTTTTATTATGTGCAACTTCAAGATTATTATCCTCGAAACTTCCACCTTGACTACCTCGCATTAGTATTAAGATTAAATATGATTTTAATCAAGTAAACCACTTGTCTTGTTTTAAGTAGTTACTATGTATTAGGATTAGTCTGCCCGAAATGCCCCGGTATGATAGTGCCTTTCTTTCTACTTAGCAAACCTAAATTGTAACATTTACAAGAAATAAACCTTTATTTTACTTTCTTTACTAACATCTCCTGGACTCATCTGGGTTTTTAACTTCCAGTTGTGACCCCTTGTTGCTGTGTCCCATCTCTGAAACATCCTGTCCCTATCCAACTTGTCAATTTCTCTCCCGGATCTTATAAGTCATATCATGTCTTTCCCTATCCCTCCTGTCCTCCAGTGTCTTTAGGTTGATTTCCCTTAACCTCTCATTTATACCACATACCCCCTTACCTCCAGAACTAGTCTTGTTACAACCCTTTGCACTTTCTCTAATTTCTTGACGTGTTTGACCAGGTGTGGGTTCCATACTGGTGCTCACACTCCAGAAATAGACTACGCTTTCACGGTGTACAGAGTCTTGAATGATTTCTTACTCTGGTGTTGAAACGCTGTTCTTAGATTTGCCAGGCGCCCAAATGCTGCAACAGTTATTTTGTTAAATCGCCTCAGGAGAATTTACTCGGGATTACACTCACGTCTGGATCATTTTTTCCCTTTAGTGAGGTGTGTGTGTGTGTGAGGGGTGTGTGTGAGTGTGTGTGTGTGTGTGTGTGTGTGTGTGTGTGTGTGGGTGCGTGTGTGTGTGTGTGTGTGTGTGAAATGTGTGTGTGTGTGTGTGTGTTGTGTGCAAATCTGTGTGTGTGTGTGTGTGTGTGTGTGTGTGTGTGTGAATGTGTGTGTTCTCACTAAAGTTGTACTCACCTAGTTATGGTTGCAGGGGTCGAGTCATAGCTCCTGTCCCCGCCTCTTCACTGGCCGCTATTGGGTCACTTTCCCTGCGCCATGAGCTTTATCATACCTCTTCTTAAAGCTATGTATGGAACCTGCTTCCATTACATTGCTTCCCAAACTATTCCACTTCCTAACTACTCTGACTGAAGAAATACTTCCTAACATCCCAGTGATATATATGAGTCTTCAACTTCTAACTGTGTCCCCTACTTGCTGTGTCCCATCTCTGGAAAATTCTGTCTCTGTCCACCTGGTCAATTCCTCTCAGTATCTTATATGTCGTTATCATGTGCCCCCTATCTCTCCTGTCCTCCAGTGTCGTCAGGTCGATTTCCCTTAACCTCTCCTCGTAGAACATACCCCTTAGCTCTGGGACTAGTCTTGTTGTGTGTGTGTGCGTGTGTGTGCGTGTGTGTGTGTGTGTGTGTGTGTGTGTGTGTGTGTGTGTGTGTGTGTGTGTGTGTGTGTGTTTGTGCATGTGGGTGAGGGTGAGTATTCACTTATTTCTACTCGCCTATATGTAGTTGCAGGGTTCACTCTCTCCTTACTTTGTCGTACCTCTTCTTAAAGTTATGTATGTATCCTACCTCTACCAATTCTCTGTACATGTGGTTCCACTTCGTGACCACTCTGTTGAAGAAATGCTTCCTAACATCCCTGTAACTCATCTGTGTTGTCAACTTGAAGCTGTGCCCTCCTGTTCCTGTTTCCCAGCCTCTGGATCAATCCCTACCTGTCCACCTTATCAACTCGTCTCAGTATTTTGAACTTTGCTATTATATCGTCTCTACTCCTTCTTTCCTCTAATATCATCAGGGTTTAGTTCCCTCAGTCTCTCCTCATAGCACATACCTCTTAGCTCTGGGACTAGTCTCGTTGAGAGCCTCGGTGTTTTCTCCAGCTTCTTGACGTTCTTGACCAGGTGTGGGTTTCATACTGGTGCTGCAAACTCAAGTATGATATATACGTAATAATCTTGGGTTTACCAGACGCAGGTTTACTGCAGCAGTGTTTTTGTCATTTGTATTCACAGTTGTGTATTCGTAGCTCCTGGCCCCCCACCTCGCAACTACTGTCAACATGTTGAAAAATGGTATAAAATACGGACAAGTTGATAATTAAGACACATGTGCAACAGTTGGTATCTTTATTGTGGAAACGTTTCGCCCACACCGGCGGTCTCTTCAGTGAAAGACAGAAGCAGCAGGTTTGGTGTGAAATGAAGATGATGTAATCAGTCTATCACACTTGTAGAAATAGAATTTGATGGACTGATTACATCATCTTCATTTCACTACTAATCCTGCTGCCTTTATATTTGACTGAGGAAGCCTACTGTGTAGGCGAAAAGTTTCAACAATGAAGATATCTAACTGCTACACATGTGCTTCAATCATCTAGTGTCAACAAGCTTTACTTATTTCTGGTCTTCATTACCTGATCACTGCGAGGGTGTACACTACCTCCGCTCCCTCTTTCTCTAGTTTGATCCACTTACTAACCCAGAATTTTGACCAGGTGAAAGAGGTGCTTTCTAACTATTTTTTTTTTTTAAGCAGGTGGCGAATGGGGAACATTTTGCCTTTTCTGGTTCACAGTTTTATCTGGTAATGAGTCAGACAGCGACCTCCTTATAATGGTGAGTCTGCTTACACATCTTTACAAACCTAGCACAGTATGGAACCAAAGTTCCATTCAATGATTATGCTTCTAGGTAGGTCTCAAGCTCCCGGGTTGTGTTGTCGATGGTTACAGGTCAGATTTGGAGTAATTTTAATGTTTGTAGTTTCCTTAAGATCTAGGTACTAACTCAGTCGTTTTCTCTAGGTCTCATTGTAAAAGTTTATATTTGTGTGTCAAAATACAGCTGAGTCTCTATATTCCATTATTCCATTGTTCACAATGCTTCAAATTTTTGATAACTTAGAGTTATTGTATTTTAATGTTTTATTCTATTTGATATTGTATTTTATTTTTTGTCACATATTTTATTTTTAATTGAGAGATTCTGAATATGCAGCAAGTGTGTTGCTAAACGTCAGTCACAATAAAGACCATATTCCGAAGAGGAGTTCTAAAATCACATGCCGAAGAGGGTCTTTTCAAACTATATCCTGAAGAGAGTCTTTAAAATCCATAACCCGAAGAGACTCTTTAAAACCATACCCAAAATAAGGCTGTAAAACGATATCCCGAAGGGGGTATTTCCTGAAAATGGTTTTTCAAACTTTGTCTTGAAAAGGGCCTTGCGAACCACATTTTGAGGACGGCCTTTTAAACCATACACTGAAGAGGATTTTTAAAACCGTATCCTCATAGATTTGAGAACTGCCCTTATCGGTTCCTTGCCCTTTCCTTATTTTCAATTTGCAGGTCTTCTGGTGACACTTGCTACAACCAGTTTCGCTGAAAATGCTAATTGCATTCTCGTGAGAGTAATATTAAGCTATTTCCTCAAAAAGCTAAACACAATTGCAGTTGCAAATGACACAGGACTTGTAGATAAAAACACGAACATTGCAAAATAGAGGACAGATGAGGGAGACACATTAGCCGCGCTTACAGCGGACATCTTTACTGTGGAAACTTTTCAACTGTCCCTTAGGTTTTTTTAGGCGAAGTGGATGAGTTATTTTGAGGGGATCAGTCCCTCAGCCTAGACAGAAAGTGGTCAGTCCCTTACAATTGGTGTGTATACTGGAGTATTTTTTGCAGTATGCACATGCTTATCAGTGTCAGGTTTTGCAAAGCGACAATGAACCTTAACTGTCGTTAATACGGACATGAGACCTGTCCAGCGGCACCATTTTGAAGCAAGGATGCAGGTGATGATCAGTCTTTCATTGAGCTATAAGAAATGAATTGATAAAGCTCTATATAGAGCAAAAAGTCCCACTGACTGCTTGCTCTGAAACGTATCTCTGTTCTCTAATTCTGTTTTAGCATTGTATCCTCAATAATAATCACAAAAATCCAAATATTATTTAGAATAAGTACATCTCTAAGGCGTTGAAAATGAGAAATACTGACTTGACAGAATTTAAACTGACAAGATAAAAATATGAAAAGAAACACTGAATGAGATAAAACTGAGCAAGATTAAAATGAGGTATATTAATGAGACAGAAAATAATTTGAGTAAGATTAAAATGAGAAAGAATAAACTGAGAGAATTTTAGTGGAGATATAGATAGACAGATAGATAGATAGAGGCAAATATTCATCAGTTTACTAGAATTATTCAACGATAATAAATTCAACAGTTACAGTTCAACAGATATAATTCAACAGTAATAATCTGGCAGCACCAAACAGGAGGATAGCAGAAAAAGCAGCAAATGAATAAGTTATCTCCTGAATAAAATAAAGATCGTGAAGACCAGAACTTCGTGAATAATGTAATAAGTTAAAAAAATAAAAATCATTACTTCTTGGGAATGTCAGGATTTACACGACTAGTTTTCACAGAGCAAAATTTTATATAAATCTTTGTACATCGTTTGAGAGTTTTACGAATTGTTGGGGGACAGGTGGTGGGGAGGAGAGGGAAGAAAAGGAGAGGAAGAGGGGAGGAGAGAGGGGAATGGACGGTAGGGAGTGGGGAATGTAGGGAAGGAAGAGGGGAATAGAGAGGAGGGAGAGAGAAGGGGGAAAAGAAATAGGAGAGAGAGAGAGAGAAGAAGAAAGGAGGGGAGAGGGTTAAGGGAAGAAGATACACCGGACTCCCCCCACTCACACGCCCACAACATCAGACCTCAAATACAGGTTAATTTACATTGTATTTACATTGTATGATATACAGTCGTAGGAGCTACTTTCCTGCACACTGTGTATAAGATAAAGTACCACCCCCCTTTCCGGGATGCCACTTACAACCGTGGGCAAACACCCAGGTACCTACTTACTGCTAGGTGAACAAGGGCAACATCTCCAACGTCCCTACCCGCCCCAGGATTAAACTCAGGTTCTTCTGTTGTGAGCAAAATGCGCTACCACTGAGACGCGAGCTAGGATAGTATTACAGTGAGTGGTGGTTAAGTTAAGAGTTATAGTGGGTAGTGATTAAGTTAGTAACCGTATGTATGGTATTTAGTTACAGTGTGTGTGTGGTAGTTAATTTAGTTACAGAGTGTGTGTGTGGTAGTTAAGTTAATTACATTGTGTGTGTGTAGTAGTTAAGTTAGTTACATTGTGTGTGTGTAGTAGTTAAGTTAGTTACAGTGGGTGTTTATGTGGTAGTTAAGTTAGTTATAGTGTGTGGTAGTTAATTTAGTGGCAGTGTGTGAGGAGTTAAGTTAGTTACAGTATGTGTTTGGTAGATAATTTAGTGACAGTGTGTGTGGTAATTAAGTTAGTCACAATGTATGTGTGTGTGTGTGTGTGTGTGTGTGTGTGTGTGTGGTAGTTAGGTTAGTCACAATGTGTGTGTGTGTGTGTGTGTAGTAGTTAAGTTAGTCACAGTGTGTGAGGTAGTTAAGTTAGTTACAGTATGTGTTTGGTAGTTAATTTAGTGACAGTGTGTGTGATAGTTAAGTTAGTTACAGAGTGTGTGTGTTGTAGTTAAGTTAGTCACAGTGTGCGTGTGTGTGGCAGTTAAGGTAGCTATAGTGTGTGGTAGTTAATTTAGTGACAGTGTGTATGTGGAAGTTAAGTTAGTCACAGTGTGCGTGTGGTAGTTAATTTAGTTACAATGTGTGTGTGGTAGTTACGCTTGTTACATTGTGTGGGTAGTTTAGTTACAGTGTGTGTGGTAGTTAAGTTAGTTACATTGTGTGTGGTAGTTAAGCTAGTTACAGTGTGTGTGGTGGTTAAGTTAGTTACAGTGAGTGTGTGATGGTTAGTTATAGTGTGTGTGTGTGGTGGTTAAGTTAGTTACAGTGTGTGTGTGGTGGTTAAGTTAGTGTATGTGGTAGTTAAATTAGTTACATTGTGTGTGGTAGTTAAGCTAGTTACAGTGTGTGTGGTGGTTAAGTTAGTTACAGTGAGTGTGTGGTAGTTAGTTATAGTGTGCGTATGGTGGTTAAGTTGGTTACAGTGTGTGGTGGTTAAGTTAGTGTATGTGGTAGTTAAGTTAGTTACAGTGCGTGTTGTGGTTAAGTTAGTTACAATGTGTGTCTTAGTTACAGTGTGTGTTGTAGTTAAGTTAGTTACAGTGTGTGTGTGGTAGTTAAGTTAGTTACAGTGTGTATGGTGGTTAAGTTAGTTACAATGTGTGTCTTAGTTACAGTATGTGTTGTACTTAAGCTAGTTACAGTGTGTGTGTGTTGGTTAAGTTAGTTGCAGTGTGTGTGGTAATTAAGTAAGTTTCAGTGTGTGTGTTAGTTAAGTTAGTTACAGTTTGTGTGTGGTGGTTAAGTTAGTGACAGAGTGTATGTGGCAGTTAAGTTAGTTACTGTGTGTGTGGTAAAGTTAGTTACAGTGTTTGTAACTAACAGAGTGTGTGGTAATTAAGTTAGTTGCAGTGTGTGTGGTGGTTAAGTTAGTTACAGTGTGTGTGGCAGTTGAGTTAGTCACAGTGTGTGTGGTAAAGTTAGTTACAGTGTGTGTGGTGATTAAGTTAGTTACAGTGTGTGTGGTGGTTAAGTTAGTTACAGTGTGTGTGGTGATTAAGTTAGTTACAGTGTGTGGTGGTTAAGTTAGTTACAGTATGTGTGGTGGTTAAGTAAGTTAGTGTGTGTAATGGTGAAGTTATAGAGTTCCCCATGAGAAACTAATTTAGAATTTGCAAAGTATATACTAGGATTAACAGACATATAATTACGATGAATGAGAGACGTACTGTTTTAGAGGAAAATACATATGTAGTTAAAAGAGAAAAAAAAATCCTAGCTGGGAAAGTACAGATCCTTGTGGGATGCCACAATTATCCATAATTGCTCCAATAACGTTATTAACTTCTTCTTAGGCAGATGAGGCAGAAATAGTAAGTAAAATATTTAACAAAAAAAATTCTGTAAATCTCTAAAGGATGACGTGAATAAACTGAGGACACAAAGTTGACTGATGGATGATGGAATTTAATGAAAATAAATGTGCTGTAATGCAAATAATAGAAAAGGAAATCAGATCACAGGAAGAATACAGACTGTCTGACAAACAAAGAATGAGAATAACAAAAAACGAGAGGAACCTAGGTGCATAATTCTCATTAGCATTTTAATGATGTTATAAATTACGTATGAACTTCAATGCTTTTATAGTTGAATTTTAATACGATCAATTTTGTATGTAATTTATAGGAAAAACATCTTCTGTTCATTTATATGGACGATGAGGATGGGAAACCGAGCTCTCTGAGACCTCTGAATACTGTCTCTAGCCTCACCTTCATGACAACGTCTCTAGCCTCATGTTCATAACAACGTCTTTAGCCTCACCTTCATGACAACGTCTCTAGCCTCACCTTCATGACAACGTCTCTAGCCTCTCCTTCATGACAACGTCTCTAGCCTCACCTTCATGACAACGTCTCTAGCCTCACCTTCATGACAACGTCTCTAGCCTCACCTTCATGACAACGTCTCTAGCCTCACCTTCATAACAACGTCTTTAGCCTCACCTTCATGACAACGTCTCTAGCCTCACCTTCACGACAACGTCTCTAGCCTCACCTTCATGACAACGTCTCTAGCCTCACCTTCATGACAACGTCTCTAGCCTCACCTTCATGACAACGTCTCTAGCCTCACCTTCATGACAACGTCTCTAGCCTCACTTTCATAACAACGTCTTTAGCCTCACCTTCATGACAACGTCTCTAGCCTCACCTTCACGACAACGTTCTAGCCTCACCTTCATGACAAAGTCTATAGCCTCACCTTCATGACAACGTCTCTAGCCTCACCTTCATGACAACGTCTCTAGCCTCACCTTCATGACAACGTCTCTAGCCTCACCTTCATGACAACGTCTCTAGCCTCACCTTCATGACAACGTCTCTAGCCTCACCTTCATGACAACGTCTCTAGCCTCACCTTCATTACAACGTCTCTAGCCTCACATTCATGAACTCGTCTCTAGCCTCACCTTCATGACAACGTCTCTAGCCTCACCTTCATGACAACGTCTCTAGCCTCACCCTCATGACAACGTCTCTAGCCTCACCTTCATAACAACGTCTTTAGCCTCACCTTCATGACAACGTCTCTAGCCTCACCTTCACGACAACGTCTCTAGCCTCACCTTCATGACAACGTCCCTAGCCTCACCTTCATGACAACGTCTCTAGCCTCACCTTCATGACAACGTCTCTAGCCTCACCTTCATGACAACGTCTCTAGCCTCACCTTCATGACAACGTCTCTAGCCTCACCTTCATGACAACGTCTCTAGCCTCACCTTCATGACAACGTCTCTAGCCTCACCTTCATGACAACGTCTCTAGCCTCACCTTCATGACAACGTCTCTAGCCTCACATTCATGACAACGTCTCTAGCCTCACCTTCATGACAACGTCTCTACCCTCACCTTCATGACAACGTCTCTACCCTCACCTTCATGACAACGTCTCTAGCCTCACCTTCATGACAACGTCTCTAGCCTCACCTTCATGACAACGTCTCTAGCCTCACCTTCATGACAACGTCTCTAGCCTCACCTTCATGACAACGTCTCTAGCCTCACCTTCATGACAACGTCTCTAGCCTCACCTTCATGACAACGTCTCTAGCCTCACCTTCATGACAACGTCTCTAGCCTCACCTTCATTACAACTTCTCTAGCCTCACCTTCATGACAACGTCTCTAGCCTCACCTTCATGACAACGTCTCTAGCCTCACCTTCATGACAACGTCTCTAGCCTCACCTTCATGACAACGTCTCTAGCCTCACCTTCATGACAACGTCTCTACCCTCACCTTCATGACAACGTCTCTAGCCTCACCTTCATGACAACGTCTCTAGCCTCACCTTCATGACAACGTCTCTAGCCTCACCTTCATGACAACGTCTCTAGCCTCACCTTCATGACAACGTCTCTAGCCTCACCTTCATGACAACGTCTCTAGCCTCACCTTCATGACAACGTCTCTAGCCTCACCTTCATGACAACGTCTCTAGCCTCACCTTCATGACAACGTCTCTAGCCTCACCTTCATTACAACGTCTCTAGCCTCACCTTCATGACAACGTCTCTAGCCTCACCTTCATGACACGTCTCTGCCTACCTTCTACAACGTCTTAGCCTCACCTTCATGACAACGTCTCTGCCTCACCTTCAGACAACGTCTCTAGCTCACCTTCATGACAACGTCCCTAGCCTCACCTTCATGACACGTCTCTAGCCTCACCTTCATGACAACGTCTCTAGCCTCACCTTCATGACAACGTCTCTAGCCTCACCTTCATGACAACGTCTCTAGCCTCACCTTCATGACAACGTCTCTAGCCTCACCTTCATGACAACGTCTCTAGCCTCACCTTCATGACAACGTCTCTAGCCTCACCTTCATGACAACGTCTCTGCCTCACCTTCATGACAACGTCCTCTTCTACACCTCTCTTGACAACGTCTCTAGCCTCACCTTCATGACAACGTCTCTAGCCTCACCTTCATGACAACGTCTCTGCCTCACCTTCATGACAACGTCTCTGCCTCACCTTCATACAACGTCTCTAGCCTCACCTTCATGACAACGTCTCTAGCCTCACCTTCATGACAACTCTCTAGCCTCACCTTCATGACAACGTCCTTAAGCCTCACCTTCATGACAACGTCTCTAGCTCACCTTCATACAAGTCTTGCTACTCATGACAACGCCTACCACCTTCATGACAATCTAGCCTACCTTCAAAACCTACCCTTAAGTTCCTCACCTTCATGACAACGTCTCTACCTCACCTTCATGACAACGTCTCTAGCCACTCATAAACTTCTACTACCTATGACAACGTCTCTAGCTCACTTCATAAACCTCTCCACTCATGACAACGTCTCTAGCCTCACCTTCATGAACCAAATGCGTCTCTAGCTCACCTTCATGAAACGTTAGCTCCCTTGACAACGTCCTAGCTCACCTTCATACAACGTCTCTAGCTCACCTTCATGACAACGTTCCTCCCTACCGCCTCACCTTCATGACAACGTCCTAAGTCTCACTCACAACGTCTAGCCTCACCTTCATGACAACGTCTCTAGCTCACCTTCATGACAACGTCTCTAGCTCACCTTCATACTTCAGCAACGTCTCACTCACCTTCATGACAACGTCTCTAGCTCACCTTCATGACAACGTTCTACTCACCTTCTGACAACGTTCTGGACAATCTACCTCATCAGACAACGTTCTAGCCTCACCTTCATGACAACGTCCTGCTACCTTGACAACGTTCAGCTCACCTTCATGACAACGTCTCTAGCCTCACCTTCATGAAACGCTCCTCTTAGCCTCACCTTCATGACAACGTCTCTAGCCTCACCTTCATGACAACGTCTCTAGCCTCACCTTCATGACAACGTCTCTAGCCTCACCTTCATACAACGTCTCTAGCCTCACCTTCAGACAACGTCTCTAGCCTCACCCATGACAACTCTCTAGCCTCACTTCATGACAACGTCTCTAGCCTCACCTCATGACAACGTTCTAGCTCACTTCATGACAACGTTCTAGCCTCACCTTCATGACAAGTCTGCCTTTACTTCATGAAACTCTCTAATTAACCTTCTAAAACTTAGTTTAAAGAAATTTTCATTTAGAAAAGTTTAAGTCAAATTGAAACCTCCTAACCTTATTCAACAACGCTATTACCTAACCCAACAAATTTTTAGTACTTAAACAATTATAAAATCACAATGAAATTTTTTTCTTATTCAGAAGTTTGCATTATTCATACAATTTCACTCTTATATAGTCTTGCTATTTGAAGTTTACCTAATTATATAATTTAATATTATAAATTTTATATATTATTAAATTCGTCTTAGTAAACTTCATGAAACTCTCTAAATTAACCTTCTAAAATTTTATACTTAAAGAAATTTTCTTATTTAATGAAAATTTAATTTTTCAAGAAAACTTTGAAACCTACCTAACCTTATTACAACGCTCTAGCCACTTATGACAACGTCTCTAGCCTCACCTTCTTACACAACTTCTCTAGCCTCACCTTCATGACAACGTCTCTAGCCTCACCTTCCAATGACAAACGTCTCTGCCTCACCTTCATGACAACGTCTCTAGCCTCACCTTCATGACAACACGTCTCTAGCCTCACCTTCATGACAACGCATCTACCTCACCTTCATGACAACGTCTCTAGCCTCACCTTCATTACAACTCTCTAGCCTCACTTCATGAAACGTTCTAGCTCACCTTCATGACAACGTCTCTACTACTTCATGACAACGTCTCTACTATTCATGACAACGTCTCTAGCCTCACCTTCATGACAACGTCTCTAGCCTCACCTTCATGACAACGTCTCTAGCCTCACCTTCATGACAACGTCTCTAGCCTCACCTTCATTACAACGTCTCTAGCCTCACCTTCATGACAACGTCTCTAGCCTCACCTTCATGACAACGTCTCTAGCCTCACCTTCATGACAACGTCTCTAGCCTCACCTTCATGACAACGTCTCTAGCCTCACCTTCATGACAACGTCTCTAGCCTCACCTTCATGATTTTACCTAATCGGCACGACATATATATATATATATATATATATATATATATATATATATATATATATATATATATATATATAGTCGTGCCGATTAGGTAAAACTGGTCAATTAGCAAGAACTCATCTAAAATTAAGTCCTTTCTAAAATTTTCTCTTATACGTTTAAAGATATATTTTTTCATTTATGTTAATGTAAAATTTATAATTTTGTACCAAGAGAAACTTTGAAAACCTACCTAACCTTATTACAACAAGCTCAATTTAATTTAGCCTAACCCAACTAAATATATTTTAGATACGTTAACATAAATTTAATAATAAACAAACACAATGAAATATATTTTTTCGTTATGTTCAGAATGATTTTGGCGAAATTATTGCATACACAAATTTTCACTTGTCTTATATGGCAAGGTGAGCGTTGCTATTTAAGCCAAAATCGCAAGTTTTACCTAATCGCCACGACATATATATATATATATATATATATATATATATATATATATATATATATATATATATATATATATATATATATATATATATATATATATATATATATATATATATATATATATATATATATATATATATATATATATATATATATATATATATATATATATATATGTATATATATATATATATATATATATATATATATGTATATATATATATATATATATATATATATATATATATATATATATATATATATATATATATATATATATATATATATATATGTAGGTCACACTACACAGGCATGCACATGCATATATATACATACACACATCTAGGTTTTTCTTCTTTTCTTGATAGCTCTTGTTCTTTTTATTTTCTCTATTGTCCATGGGGAAGTGGAAAAAAATCTTTCCTCCGTAAGCCATGCGTGTCGTATGAGGCGACTAAAATGCCAGGAGCAATGGGCTAGTAACCCCTTCTCCTGTACACATTTACTAAAAAAGACAAGAAGAAAAACTTTATAAAACTGGGTTGTTTGAATGTTCGTGGATGTAGTGCGGATGAGAAGAAAGAGATGATTGCTGATGTTATGAATGAAAAGAAGTTGGATGTCCTGGCCCTAAGCGAAACAAAGCTGAAGGGAGTAAGCGAGTTTCAGTGGGAAGAAATAAATGGGATTAAGTCAGGAGTATCTGAGTGAGTTAGAGCTAAGGAAGGGGTAGCAGTAATGTTGAAGGATCAGTTATGGAAGGAGAAGAGGGAATATAAATGTGTAAATTCAAGGATTATGTGGATTAAAATAAGGGTCGGATGCGAAAAATGGGTCATAATAAGCGTGTATGCACCTGGAGAAGAGAGGAGTGTAGAGGAGAAAGAGAGATTTTGGGAGATGTTAAGCGAATGTATAGGAACTTTTGAACCAAGTGAGAGAGTAATTGTGGTAGGGGACCTAAATGCTAAAGTAGGAGAAACATGTAGATAGGGTGTCGTAGGTAAGTTTGGGGTGCCAGGTATAAATGATAATGGGAGCCCTTTGATGGAACTTTGTATAGAAAGGGGTTTAGTTATAGGTAATACATATTTTAAGAAAAGAGGATAAATAAGTATACAAGATATGATGTAGGGCGTAATGACAGTAGTTTGTTGGACTATGTATTGGTAGATAAAAGACTGTTGAGTAGACTTCAGGATGTACATGTTTATAGAGGGCCACAGATATATCAGATCACTTTTTAGTTATAGCTACAGTGGGAGTAAAAGGTAGATGGGATACAAGGAAAAAGAAGCAGTAAGTAAGAGAGAGGTGAAGGTTTATAAACTAAAAGAGGAGGCAGTTAGGGTAAGATATAAACAACTATTGGAGGATAGATGGGCTAGTGAGAGTGTAGGCAATGGGGTCGAAGATGTATGGGGTAGATTTAAAAATGTAGTGTTAGAGTGTTCAGCAGAAGTTTGTGGTTACAGGCGAGTGGGTGCGGGAGGAAGAGAGCGATTGGTGGAATGATGATGTAAAGAGAGTAGTAAGGGAGAAAAAGTTAGCATATGAGAGGTTTTTACAAAGTAGAAGTGATGCAAGGAGGGAAGAGTATATGGAGAGAAAAAGAGAGGTTAAGAGAGTGGTGAAGCAATGTAAAAGAGAGCAAATGAGAGAGTGGGTGAGATGCTATCAACAAATTTTGTTGAAAATAATAAAAAAAACTTTTGAGTGAGATTAATAAGTTGAGGAAGCCTAGGGAACAAATGGATTTGACAGTTAAAAATAGGAGAGGAGAGTTATTAAATGGAGAGTTAGAGGTATTGGGAAGATGGAGGAATATTTTGATGAGTTGTTAAATGTTGATGAAGACAGGGAAGCTGTGATTTCGTGTATAGGAGCAAGGAGGAATAACATCTTGTAGGAGTGTGGAAGAGCCAGTTGTGAGTGTGGGGAAGTTCGTGAGGCAGTGGGTAGAATGAAAGGGGTAAGGCAGCTGGGATTGATGGGATAAAGATAGAAATGTTAAAAGCAGGTGAGGATATAGTTTTGGAGTGGTTAGTGCTATTATTTAATAAATGTATGGAAGAGGGTAAGGTACCTAGGGATTGGCAGAGAGCGTTATTGTTCCTTTGTATAAAGGCAAAGGGGACAAAGAGAGTGCAAAAATTATAGGGAATAAGTCTGTTGAGTGTACCTGGTAAAGTGTATGGTAGAGTTATTATTGAAAGAATTAAGAGTAAGACAGAAAGCAGGATAGCAGATGAACAAGGGGGCTTTAGGAAAGGTAGGGGTGTGTAGACCAAGTGTTTACAGTGAAACATATAGGTGAACAGTATTTGGATAAGGGTAAAGATGTTTTGTGGCATTTATGGATTTGGAAAAGGCGTATGATAGGGTGGATAGGGGGCAATGTGGCAGATGTTGCAGGTGTATGGAATAGGAGGTAGGTTACTGAAAGCAGTGAAGAGTTTTTATGAGGATAGTGAGGCTCAAGTTAGAGTGTGTTTTAGGGAAATGGACTATTTCCCAGTAAAAGTGGGCCTTAGACAAGGATGTGTGATGTCACCGTGGTTGTTCAATATATTTATAGATGGGGTTGTAAGAGAAGTGAATGCGAGGTCTTGGCAAGAGGTGTGGGGTTTAAAGATAAAGAATTAAATAAAAGTGGGGTTGTCACAGTTGCTTTTGCTGATGACACTGTGCTTTTGGGAGATTCTGAAGAGAAGTTGCAGAGGTTGGTGGATGAATTTGGTAGGGTGTGTAAAAGAAGAAATTGAAAGTGAATATAGGAAAGAGTAAGGTGATGAGGATAACAAAAGATTAGGTGACGAAAGATTGGATATCAGATTGGAGAGAGTATGGAGGAGGTGAATGTATTCAGATATTTGGGAGTGGACATGTCAGCAGATGGCTCTATGAAGGATGAGGTGAATCATAGAATTGATGAGGGAAAAGGGTGAGTGGAGCACTTCGGAGTCTGTGGAGACAAAGAACTTTGTCCATGGAAGTAAAGAGGGAATGTATGAGAGTATAGTTATACCAACACTCTTATATGGGTGAAGCATGGGTGATGAATGTTGCAACGAGGAGAAGGCTGGAGGCAGTGGAGATGTCATGTCTGAGGTCAATGTGGTGGTGTGAATATAATGCAGAGAATTCGGAGTTTGGAAATTAGGAGGAGGTGGGGATTACCAAAACTATTATCCAGAGAGCTGGAGGAGGGGTTGTTGAGGTGGTTCGGATATGTAGAGAGAATGGAACGAGACAGAATGACTTCGAGTGTATAAATCTGTAGTGGAGGGAAGGCGGGGTAGGGAACGGCCTAGGAAAGGTTGGAGGGAGAGGGGTAAAGGAAGTTTTGTGTGCGAGGGGCTTGGACTTCCAGCAAGCATGTGAGCGTATTTGATAGGAGTGAATGGAGACAAATGGTTTTTAATACTTGACGTGCTGTTGGAGTGAGAGCAAAGTATTATTTATGAAGGGATTCAGGGAAACAGGGAGGCCAGACTTGACTCCTGGAGATGGGAAGTACAGTGTCTGCACTCTGAAGGAGGGGTGTCAATGTTGTAGTTTTATAACTGTAGTGTAAAGCACCCCTCTGGCAAGACAGTGATGGAGTGAATGATGATGAAAGTTTTTATTTTTCGAGACACCCTGCCTTGGCTGGAATCGGCCGATGTGTTAATAATAAATATATATATATATATATATATATATATATATATATATATATATATATATATATATTTAAGCTTAAATCGAAGTTTTTACCTAATCGGCATCGACATATATATATATATATATATATATATATATATATATATATATATATATATATATATATATATATATATATATATATATGTATTAGCGATTAGGTAAACTTCGATTTTAGCTTAAATGCTAACGCTCACCTTGCCATATAAGATAAGTGAAAATTTGTGTATGCAATAATTTCGCCAAAATCATTCAGAACATAACGAAAAAATATATTTCATTGTGTTTGTTTATTATTAAATTAATGTTAACGTATCTAAAATATATTTAGTTGGGTTAGGCTAAATTAAATTGCGCTTGTTGTAATAAGGTTAGGTAGGTTTTCAAATTTTCTCTTGGTACAAAATTATAAATTCTTACATTAACATAAATGAAAAAAATATATCTTTAAACGTATAAGAGAAAATTTTAGAAAGGACTTAACTTTAGATGAGTTCTTGCTAATTGACCAGTTTTACCTAATCGGCACGACATATA
This sequence comes from Cherax destructor, assembly GCA_009830355.1. Lineage (NCBI taxonomy): Eukaryota > Metazoa > Arthropoda > Malacostraca > Decapoda > Parastacidae > Cherax > Cherax destructor. The sequence goes on from WNWK01011574.1 coordinate 58,258, forward strand.
TATATATATATATATATATATATATATATATATAATGTTGATCACTGTGGGGAAGTGGTCAATAAATATGAATTTAAGCAAATTATCATAACTGTGTGATTATCGTGGCCGCAGATACTAATGGCAGTATAACCAGAGTAATTACCAATTTTCCTTTTCCAATTTCTGCGTTTAAAAATAAAATATGCAAAAAATAATGGAACCTGGCTGCTTTTTACCGATATTTTTTGTCTGGACTATAAATAATTGTATAATTAATTAAGCATTTTTTTTTACTTCATAAGCATTATTAATTTAACGATAAAATAGTTAGACGATTCTAATATCGTAATTCAGGTATAAATGTCATTTTTTAGTATTATGATGGCGTTTGTCATCCCCCCCGTTCTCTCTTTCTCTATCTCTTGTTTGACACACACACTCACCACAGGACAAATGTCTACAAACATGTGCCTTTGACAACCAGTAGCACACAACATACATGAAAACTTCTGTATGTATGGTAAGTTTCTACATACCATATATATGGATATATATATATATATATATATATATATATATATATATATATATATATATATATATATATATATATATATATATATATATATATATATATATATATATATATATATATATATGTCGTGCCGAATAGATAAAACTGGTCAATTACCAATAACTCATTTAAAATCAAGTCCTTTCTAAAATTTTATCTTATACGTTTAAAGATATATTTTTTCACTTTCGTTTATGTGCAAATTAATGATTTTGTGCCAAAAGAACCTTATAAAAGTTACCTAACCTTATTATAACATCATGCAACTAAATATATTTTAGATAAGTTTACAAAAAATTTAATAATAAATGAACACAATGAAATATACGTTTTTCGTTAGGATCAGAATGATTTTTGCGATATTGCATACAAAAATTTTCGCTTGCCTTATTCGGCAAGAAGAGCGTTGCTATTTAAGCCAAAATCGCAAGTTTTATCTATTCGGCACCACCCAGGGAGGTACTACCATCCTGCCAGGTGACTGTGAAACAGAAACCTGAAACTGTTTTACATGATGGTAGGATTGCTGGTGTCTTTTTTCTGTCTCATAAACATGCAAGATTTCAGGTACGTCTTGCTACTTCTACTTACACTTAGGTCACACTACGCAAACATGTACACGTTTATGTATACACACTCATCTGAGTTTTCTTTGATTTTATCTTAATAGTTCTTGTTCTTATTGCTTTTCTTTTCATATCCATGGGGAAGTGGAATAAGAATCTTTCCTCCGTAAGCCATGCGTGTTGTAAAAGTTAACTAAAATGCCGGGAAAATGGGCTAGTAACCCCTTTTCCTGTATAGCTTACTAAAAAGAAGAAGAAGAAAACCGTCAAAGTGGGATGTTTGAATGTGCGTGGATGTTGTGCGAATGATAAGAAAGAGATGATTGTAGATGTTATGAATGAAAAGAAGCTGGATGTCCTGGCTTTAAGTGAGACAAAGCTGAAGGGGTAGGAGAGTTTCAGTGGGGAGAAATAAATGGGATTAGGTCAGGGTTTCAAATAGAGTTTGAGCTAAAGAAGGAGTGGCAATAATGTTGAATAATCAGTTATGGCAGGTAAAGAAGGAATATAAATGTATAAATTCAAGGATTATGTGGAGTAAAATAAAGGTTGGATGTGAAAAGTGGGTTATAGTAAGTGTTTATGCACCTGGAGAAGAGAAGTGTAGAGGAGAGAGAGTGATTTTGGGAAATGTTGAGTGAGTGTGGGGAGTTTTGAACCAAGTGAGAGAATAATTGTGGTTGGGGATCTTAATGCTAAAGTGGGTAAAAATGTTGTGGAGGGAGTAGTAGGTAAATTTGGGGTGCCAGGGGTAAATGTAAATGGGGAACCATTAATTGAGCTATGTGTAGAAAGAGGTTTGGTAATAAGTAATACATATTTTATGATAAAGAGGATAAATAAATATACAAGGTATGATATAGCACGTAAGGAAAGTAGTTTGTTGGATTATGTATTGGTGGATAAAAGGTTGATGGGTAGGCTTCAGGATGTACATGTTTATAGAGGGGCAACGGATATATCAGATCATTATTTGGTTGTAGCTACAGTTAGAGTAAAAGGTAGATGGGACAAAAGAAAATGGCAACAGCAAGTAAGAGAGAGGTAAAAGTGTATAAACTAAGGGAGGAGGAAGTTAGGGTGAGATATAAGCAACTATTGGCAGAAAGGTGGGCTAGTGCAAGTATGAGTAGTGGGGGTTGAAGAGAGTTGGGATAGTTTTAAAAATGCAGTATTAGAATGTGGGGCAGAAGTTTGTGGCTATAGGAGGGTGGGTGCATGAGGAAAGAGGAGTGAGTGGTGGAATGAAGAAGTAAAGGGTGTGATAAAGAGAAAAAGGTAGCTTATGAGAGGTTTTTACAAAACAGAAGTGTTAATAGAAGAGCAGAGTATATGGAGAGTAAAAGAAAGGTGAAGAGAGTGGTGAGAGAGTGCAAAAGAAGAGCGGATGAAAGAATGGGAGAGGCTCTGTCAAGAAATTTTGCTGAAAACAAGAAAAATTTTGGAGTGAGATAAACAAGGTAAGAAAGCCTAGGGAACGAATGGATTTGTCAGTTAAAAACAGAGTAGGGAGTTAGTAGATGGGGAGCTGGAGGTATTGGATAGATGGCGGGAATATTTTGAGGAACTTTTAAATGTCGATGAAAAAGGGAGGCGGTAATTTCATGTACTGGCCAGGGAGGTACAACATCGTTTAGGAGTGAATAAGAGCAGGATGTGAGTGTGGGGAGGTGCGTGAGGCATTACATAGAATGAAAGGGGTAAAGCAGCTGGAATCATGACAGAAATGTTAAAAGCAGGGAGGATATAGTGCTGGAGTGGTTGGTATTTTTGTTTAATAAATGTATGAAAGAGGGGAAGGTACCTAGGGATTGGCAGAGAGCATGTATAGTTCCTTTATATAAAGGGAAGGGGAAAAAGAGAGTGTAAAAATTATAGGGGAATAAGTTTACTGAGTATACCAGGTAAAGTGAATGGCAGGGTTATTATTGAAAGAATTAGAGGTAAGACAGAGAGTAGGATTGCAGATGAGCAAGGAGGCTTTAGAGTCGGTAGGGGATGTGTAGATCAAGTGTTTACAGTGAAGCATATATGTGAACAGTATTTATATAAAGGTAGAGAAGTTTTTATTGCATTTATGGATTTAGAAAAGGCATATGATAGAGTGGATAGGGAGCAATGTGGCAAATGTTGCAAGTGTATGGAATAGGTAGTAAGTTACTGAAGGCTGTAAAAAGTTTTTATGAGGGTAGTGAGGCTCAGGTTAGGGTGTGTAGGAGAGAGGGAGATTACTTCCGGTAAAAGTAGGTCTTAGACAGGGATGTGTAATGTCACCATGGTTGTTTAATATATTTATAGATGGGGTTGTAAAGAAGTAAATGCTAGGGTGTTGGGGAGAGGGGTGGGATTAAATTATGGAGAATTAAATGCAAAATGGGAGTTGACACAGTTACTTTTTGCTGATGATACTGTGCTTATGGGAGATTCTAAAGAAAAGTTGCAAAAGGGTTTGTGGACGAGTTTGGGAGAGTGTGTAAAGGTAGAAAGTTAAAAGTGAACATAGATAAGAGTAAGGTGATGAGGGTATCAAACGATTTAAATAAAGAAAAATTGGATATCACATTGGAGAGAGGGATTATGGAAGAAGTAAATGTTTTCAGATATTTGGGAGTTGACGTGTCAGCGGATGGGTTTATGAAGGATGAGGTTAACCATAGAATTGATGAAGGAAAAAGGTGAGTGGTGCGTTGAGGTATCTGTGGAGACAAAAAACGTTATCCATGGAGGCAAAGAAGGGAATGTACGAAAGTATAGTGGTACCAACACTCTTATATGGGTGTGAAGCATGGGTTGCAAATGCTGCAGCGAGGAGGAGGCTGGAGGCAGTGGAGATGTCCTGTCTAAGGGCAATGTGTGGTGTAAATATTATGCAGAAAATTCGGAATGTGGAAATTAGGAGAAGGTGTGGGTTACTAAAAGTATTTGTCAGAGGGGGCTGAAGAGGGGTTGTTGAGGTGGTTTGGTCATTTAGAGAGAATGGATCAAAGTAGAATGACTTGGAGAGCGTATAAATTTGTAGGGAAGGAAGGCGGGGTAGGGGTCGTCCTAGAAAAGGTTGGAGGGAAGGGGTAAAGGATGTGTGAGCGTGTTAGATGGTTGAATGGAGACGAATGGTTTTGGGACATGACGATCTGTTGGAGTGTGAGCAGGGTAACATTTTTTGAAGATATTCCCGGAAACCCGATAATTGAAGTTGGACTTGAGTCCTGGAAAACGGGAAATACAATGCCTGCACTTTAAAGGAGGGGGTCTGAGATAGTGACAGCTGGGAGGGGCTATTCTCAGCTGTCATCTGAGCACCTCTGCAAAGACAGTGATTATGTATGAGCGTGGTGAAAGTGTTGAATGATGATGGGTTTTTTTTTGGGGGTTTTCTTTCTTTTTGGGTTACCCTGCCTTTGGTGGGAGACGGCCGACTTGTTGGAAAAAAAAAAAATATATATATATATATATATATATATATATATATATATATATATATATATATATATATATATATATATATATATATATATATATATATATATATATATATTTTTTTGAAAAAAAATCACAGTAAACATGTTAAAAAAATAAAAAACCCCTATAAAAAAAAGAAGAATTCCAAAGGTTTTGACTACCACATTATCAAGGAACTATGAAAGGGAGTCCAAAGGGGGAACTTTAAAGGGCTTTAATAATAATAAAAAAAAATAATATAAATTTTTTAATATAATAAATTTTATGGAAAAAGGAGAAGGGAGGAAGGGAAACGCCTTCTCCCCTTTAAAACAATAATTTCTAGCTGGTTATAATTCATAAATTTAATATAAATATTAATTAATTAAACTCCCTTAAAGGGTCAAGGGTTTAGATAAGAGAATCGGCTATAATGGGTGAAGTGATGGGCCACACATTTACCCTCCAGCCTTCCCTCTCCCGTTTTAAATTTAGTTTCAATTCTGAATCAAAGTTTGCTGAAAGGGTTAAATCTGAATGTGGAGTCTCCAGGGGAAAAAGGGGGAGACAAAGTGCCATCTGTGAGATAATGGTGTGAGAGAAAGGAGGGAGACAGAGAACGGGAATGGAGATATTGGAAAAGCTTGAGTGTTTGTGTATTGTTTGCGTATATGGATTTTTTTTGAAGAAGAGTCTTTTAAATTTATTAAGCCTTTTTTTTTTTTTTTAATTTCCACTGATCCAGAAAGATGGAGATAGCCTTCTCGTTCTCGATCAACACTTATTACCCTCATTCTTTAAATGCTTCATTACCTCCGTGGATTCAGCTTTTTTTTAAAGAATGTAAGTCTTTCTTGCCTGTTTTCCCCTCAGATTAATCAATAAAAAAACGGTTTCTAAATAGTTTAGATCAGTCTTCCCCCCACCCCCTTCCCTCTCTCTCTCTCTTCTCTCTCTCTCTCTCTCTCTCTCTCTCTCTCTCTCTCTCTCCTCTCTCTCTCCTTTCTCTCTCTCTTTTCTTTTCTCTCTCTCCCCCTCTCTCTCTCTCTCTCTCTTCCCCCTCT
>WNWK01011575.1:0-63880 GCA_009830355.1 Cherax destructor
TCTTGTCTGTAGCCAGTGTCCTGTTGTTTTCAAAAAGCACCAAGTCTAAAAACACATTTTTTAAAAAGGGCCACAGCCCCCCGCCCGGGGACCTGTCTGTTTTCACTTTTCCCCCGAGCCATACCCCTTTTTTGTCCCCCCTCATTAAATACATTTATCAGTCTCAATTTTTCCCCCTGGGTTTACAGTGGTTTGTGTGACTATTAACATAATAAGTAAAGTAATTAACAATATTCTAAAGCAAGTGATGATCCCAAAAAAAACATGGTTTTCAGAGTTAAGCAAAAACTGAATAGGGAATGCGAGAAAATTTTCGAAACAAAGTGTCTGATATCTGTAGAAGCAGGGACAAACTTATAGACTATACTTTACATTTATTTTTAAAACCAGCCATTTACAATTCCAGAATCAATTTTTGAGTCCCACATTCCACAGAGTTTATGCCTCATCTTTACCAAAAAAAAATAAGTAAAATTACTGTAAATTATATAAAGCCATCTGACTTCAACCTGCTCAACATATGACCACATTACGACCATACTGTTTACATTTTAGTTTGTTATTTTGTACTTTTCTGTTCATGATACGAATATTTTCGTATGTTTTCATGCATACGAATGTTTTGTATAAAAAAACAACTTTTGTGTTGTACACAGTTTTTCCCCCTAAACCTTACAGTAAAAATACAGTACTAAAAGAAAAAGGTTCAATTATCCATTCTGACTTACGACTTTTGGCCAAGCTTGGTCATAAGTCGGATGGTACTTGTATATACAAAAAAATTACTATACAATACTGTACTGTAGTATTACAGGTTACAATACCCATATTCTTAGGTCTGTAGTCTTTAAAACATCAGACTTGGTTTGCTGATTCAGAACTTTGTCTGTTTGTATTAAACATGAAAAATTAATTTTTTATAGTTTAGAATCTATGGGCAATTGGCAAAAGTCCCCCCATGCCCCTTTTTTTGTCCACAAAGGGTTAATGTAGTGATACTAGTTCCATAACTAGTAGAATAGATACACATAATAATAATAGGTGTCAGGTCAGTGTGGGTAAATGACACATTCCTTTTTTCCCCTGTCACTGCCCCACTAATTTTTTACTTGTCTACCACGTTTTGGAAGCATCATTCTTGATAAACGCTAAATGCAGGAGTAATCGCATCCTTGCATCTGGCCTGTTGCTTTAGTTGCATCTGTGCTACATTTTTTGGGACTAAGTAGGGAGAATTGTGACCCCTTTTTCAAGGCAGCTGTTTGCAGTATGCCTTCATAACTGAGGGTGTGCTCTAGTCACCTGCCCCCTATGCTGTCTGGGAGTCTTCCAGAAGATCCCCCTCTGAGTGGCTTTGGGAGCTTTTCCTTTCACTCAATTGCAGCTTTTTAATTAAAATTTTTTTAAAAAAAAAATATCAAATACATAAAAGAAGTACACATGGGGAAACTTATGATTTTACAGTAGGCACTGATGAGTTTCTTGAGGGAGAGCCAACTTGGCCATCTTGACCAACTACTTTAAGAGATATGCTCTGTTCTTCTCCTCTTAACCAGAAAGGGGGGATTAGTAGAACAGCAAAAATTTTTTAAAAAATTCTAGAAACTTAAGCAAATTAAGTTTTCCCCCAAAAAAAGCTTTAAAAAATTCCTCAAATTCTTGAAGCTTTAAGAAACAGACCCAAAATCCCAATTTCCTCTTTTTTCCTTTGCATTTAGCAAATCAAATATAAAAACCCCGTGCTTTTTTAACAATGACTTTGTAAATAGTTTTTTTGGGAAAGTTTTTTTTTTCAGTTGAGTACTGTAGAACTAATAACTGGGGCAATCAAATTTTTTAAAACTACATAAGATTAATTCCTGAAAATATAGATCTACAAGCTTTTTTCTAAAGCCCCCCAAAGGAAGAAAACCCGAATTCAGGGAAAAATAAAAATATGAAAAAAAACCCCAAACTATTTCAAAACACCAACTGGATGATCAATAATATGTACTAAGTTGCCAACTGTGGTAAAAAAGCAAAATACAGTGAACTGATAAAATCATTATCCTTACCTTTGGGGTTTGAGTTTTATTATACATGCAACCCAATCTATAAAGGCATCCCCCATGACTGCCTAATCAGGCAGGTAATGCTGATTGCAGTCCCCAAAACCTAAACAGAATTGCAATATAAAAAAATACAATTTTTTCCCATCTTTACTACTGGGATCACCTTTTACACTTGGTTAGTTTGGGGTACGAAACCGGTAAAAAAAAAATTTTGACAGATGAGTCAGCAAACTTCCACAAATGTAGATGAACACCCAGACTCTTGAATACAGTATTACACCTTCAGAATGCACCACAAAGAGGTACTGTAGCAAACAACACGAACCCTTTCCAAAAGACATCCATGCCACTATAGCTACCACATACCCAAAAAATCTCACCAAAAAGTGGTCTTCTCCCCCTTCCCCATTGTTTTATCACATGCACACTGGGGAAAATTTGGGGGAGGCTGGTAGAAATCTTTAGGATCAACAAATATAAATACACATGGCAGGAATGGTAAAAATTACATGATACATAGGAACCAAGGGACATTGGACTTGATGAAATTAATCAAGCCCAGATTGTCATCAGGGCCCCCAAAATTTTAGATAGGGGTTTTTTAGCAGTAACAAATACGGTAACACAGAAAATGGGGGAAATTTTTAAATATCTACCATGTTGGTTCCCTGCTTCTTGAACACACTTCATCAGGCCCCCATGGGTGGAGGATCAGGTGACCTTTCGTCCCCGGTTTCACATTTTAAACCTTGTCTTCATGCCCTATGTATATCTACAGGGGAAAAGATCCCCCGACTGAAATATTTCCATGATAAAAGAAGTGTTTCCCCCTTTCTTTTTTTTCCCCTGGGAAAATTTAAAAGAAAGATATTAGAATCTTTCATTAATTTTTTTTTTTTAAAAAGTCGGCCGCTCCCACCGGGCAGGGGACCCAAAAAAAAAAAATCCCCCAAAAAAAAATTTCATTATCATTCAACACTTTCACCACACTCATACATAATCACTGTTTTTGCAGGGCTCAGATAGACAGCTGAGTCCCCCCCAGCTGTCACTACCCCCCACCCCCCTTTAAAGTGCAGGCATTGCTTCCCATTTCCGGGGTTAATCCAATAAATCAAAACGGTTTCCCCCGAACCCCCACAAAATGTTACCCTGCTCACACTCCAACAGGTCCAAAAAACCATTCGTCTCCATTCCTCCTCTAACCCCTTGCTTCCTGGAAGTCCAACCCCTCCCCCCAAAACCCTTTCCCCCCCCCCCCAACCTTTTCTAAGGGGCCCCCCCCTTCCTTCCTCTACAGATTTATACGTCCCCAAGTCATTCTATTTGATCCATTCCCCTAAATGCCAAAAACCCCAAAAACCCTTTCGCCCTCTGACAAATATTTTTTGTAACTTCACACTTTCTCCAACCCCGTTTTTTGCATAATATTTACCACACATTGCCCTTAGACAGGACATCTCCCTGCTTCCAGCCACCCCTCGCTGAAATTTTAACCCATGCTTCACCCCCTATAAGTGTGTTGGTACCATATTTTTTCGTACACCCTTCTTTCCCCCATGGATAATTTTTTTTGTCTCCACAGATACCTCAACGCACCCTCCCTTTTTCCCTTTTCATCAATTCTAGGTTTAAAACCTCATCCTTCATAAACCCATCTGCTGACATCACCCCAAATTTGAAAACATTTACTTCTTCCATAATCCCTCTCCAATGTGATCCCCAATTTTTCTTTATTTAAACGTTTGATACCTTCATCACCTTACTCTTATCTATGTTCTTTTCAACTTTCATTTACCCCCCCTCCCAAACTCATCCATAACCTTGAAATTTTTTCTTTAGAATTCCCATGCAAGTATCATCAGCAAAAGTAACTGTCAACTCCCTTTTGCTTTAATTCCCCCCATAATTTAATCCCCCCCTCTCCCCAACACCCTAGCTTTTTTTTTTTAAACCCCCCATCTATAAATATAAAACAACCATGGTGACATTACACACCCTGTCTAAGACCTATTTTACAGGAAAGTAATCTCCCCCCCCACCCCCCCTAACCTGAGCCTCACTATCCTCATAAAAACTCTTAACCCTTCAGTAACTTACTACCTATTCCATACACTTGCAATTTTTGCCACATTGCCCCCTCCCCACTCTATCATATGCCTTTTCTAAATCCATAAATGCAATGAAATTTTACCTTTATCTAAATACTTTTCCCCCTACTATATGTTCACTGTAAACACTTTTAAAACCCCCCACCCACTAAAAACCCCCCTTTCACTGCAATCCTACTTCGTCTTATTAAATTTTTTAAAACCCCTCCATACACTTTCCTTTTAACTAGTAAACTTATTCCCCATAATTCTTACAATTTTTTTTATCCCCTTCCCTTTATATAAAGGAACTATACATGCCTCTGGCAATCCCTAAGTCCTTTCCCCCTCTTTCATATTTTATTAAACAAAATACCAACCTTCCCAAAACCTATATCCCCTTTTTTTAATATTTCTGTCATGAACCCGACATTCCGCTTTCCCCCCCTTTTATTCTCTAAGCCTCATGCACCCCCCCCACACTAAAACCTGCTCTTCTTCACCCTAAACGATGTTGTACCCCCCTGGCCAGTGCATGAAATTACCGCCCCCCCTTTTTTCATCGACTTTAAAAGTTCCTCAAAATATTCCCGCCATCTACCCAAAAACCCCAGCTCCCCATCTACAAAATCCCCCATTTTTTTAACTGACAAATCCATTCGTTCCCTAGGCTTTCTTACCTTGTTTATCTCACTCCAAAATTTTTTTTTTAAAAATTTTTTTGACAGAGCCTCCCCCCATTCTTTCATCTGCTCTTTTTTGCACTCCCCACCACTCTTTCACCTTTTTTTATTTTCCCTATACTTTGCTCTTCTATTAACATTCTGTTTTGTAGAAACCTCTCATAAGCCATCTTTTTTCTTTTTTTACACCCTTTTCCATTCCACCATTCACTCCTTTTCCTCTTGCACCCACCCTCCTATAGCCACAAACTTCTGCCCCACATTCTAATACTGCCCCCCCCCCCCCCCAACCCCCCCCCCCCCCTCTCATTTCCCACCCACCTTTTTCCCTATTGCATATCCACCCCCAACCCCCCCTCCCTTAGTTTATACCTTTTACCCCCTTCTGTTGCCATTTTTTTTTTGTCCCATCTATTTTTTTTCTAACTGTAGCTACAACTAAATAATGATCCGATATATCCGTTGCCCCCCTTTTAAAATGTACATCCCGAAACCTACCCATAAACCTTTTTTTCCCCCAATACATAATCTAACAAACTACTTTCATTATTGGAACAACCTTGTCCTTTTTTTCCCTTTTTCATAAAATATGTATTAATTTAAACCCCCCTTTTTAAAATAAGATCCCCCAAACCCCCTTTTCACTTGGTTCAAAACTACCCCACACTCACCAACATTTCCCAAAATCTCTCTCTCCTCTAAAACCCTCTCTTCTGGTATAAACACTTACTATAACCCACTTTTCACATCCAACCTTTTTTTTACCCCAAATCCCCGAAATTTTACATTTATATTCCCTCTTTACCTGCCATAACTGATTATTCAACATTATTGCCACTCCTTCTTTAGCTCTAACTTATTTTTAACCCCTGACCCCTTCCCCCTTTTTTTCTCCCCCCCGAAACCTCCTACCCCCCTTAGCTTTGTCTCACTTAAAGCCAGACATCCAGCTTCTTTTCATTCATAACATCTACAATCATCTCTTTCTTATCATTCACACAACATCCACCACTTCAAACATCCCACTTTGACGGTTTTCTTCTTTTTTTTTTTGTAAATCTTTAGGAAAAGGGGTTACTCCCCCCTTTTTCCCCCGGATTTTAGTTGACTTTTACAACACGCATGGCTTATTGGGGAAAAAGATTTTATTCCATTCCCCGGGAAAAGAAAGGAAAAGCAATAAAAACAAGAACTATTAAGATAAAATCAAAGAAAATCAGATGAGTGCATATACAAAAAAGTGTACATGTATATGTAGCGTGACCGGTAAGTAAAAGCAAGACGACCTGAAATTTTATGGACAAAAAAAAAATACAGGCTTTTTTTACACTATTTGGCAGGACGGTAGTACCTCCCTGGGTTTTTTCTGACCCCAACCACTACTATGTAAAACAAATCAGGTTTCGTTTTACACTATTTGGCAGGACGGTAGTACCTCCCTGGGTGGTTACTGATACCAACCTACTAAGAAAAAAATACAGGCTTTTACCCCATTTGGCAGGACGGTAGTACCTCCCTGGGGGGGTTCTGACTACAACCATACTATGTAAAAAAAATACAGGCTTTTTAACCCCATTTACGATACCCCCCTTGGGGCACTACCAAAATCTTATGTTTTTAAAAAAATTTTTAAAATCCCTTATTACCCTAAAAAAAATGTTTTTTTCAAGAAAATTAGGATAACAAAGTTTTGGGCAATTATTTTTTATTCTTAGGTCCCATTTCAACATCCAGTTTTTTTTTGTAAAAATTTAAAATATATAACCCAACCCAACCTAACATAAGCCAACCTAAGTCATTTTTAACCCCAACCAACCTTTAAAATTTAACCTAAAATAATGTATAATGGTAAATATGTCAGTAAAACAATTTCCACAAAAAAAAATGTGTTTCTTTTGGCCTGGTGGCAAAGCCCGCTTACATGGTGAGGGTCCGGGTTCGATTCGGTGAAGGGGGGAAACATCGTACATGTTTTTACACCGGTTGTTCCCCCAAAGAAATGGGTACCGGGGGGTTAGTCGACTGGTGTGGGTCGCATCCGGGGGCAAAACAACCTAATTTCCTGAAATTCTGCATAACAAGTGGTTTTCAAAATAGTAGTATGTCATTGATGTCAGCGGGGCCGTATACCTTGTACATGTATTTTAGAAAAAAAATTTTTATTATTCTTATTCTTATTATTACAAAACTAAAAAACGTAACCCCGGGGACGTGGGAATACAGTAAACATTAATTGTCCCACTGTTTGGTAAAAAAAATACTTCACATGCTGACCTGTGGTTTGCCCCCCACACGGGGGGAAACCCCCATGCCTACACCTACTCCCCCGTTTACCTAGCAAGCAAGAGGGGTATCCCGGGGGTTTTAGCGACTGGTGTTAAATGCTGGGGGACAAGACTGACCCCCGGAAATAAGAGAGACAGCCCTGATACACTGTCTTTCTTGGGTTATCCCGAGCTAACCATAAAAGGGTTAAAAAATTTTAACAAAAAATTTTTATCTTAACTAGTTAAATAATATGTCTGTCTTACATTTTATACACCCCCGGGATTGTACATGTGTCTTGGTCACCATCTTTCGTATTATATACACCTGATCTATTACACTGATCTCAGTCAACATGTATGCATTATAATAACTCCTTAACCTAATAAACACATGTGAAGATTAATGTAAAAAAATTTGTAGATTCTTAAATTTAATTATATATCTTTCCCCCCCAAAAATATTTATATTCATATTAACTGGTGTTATATTATAACAAATATAAAATAAAATTTAACAAAATTTATAATTGTTATTCAATTATATACATCACTTACACAATCAGATGTACATGTCACATATGTATCAAGTATATTAAACTTGTATATTGATCCTTGGTATTGATATTTAATATTAAAAAAAAATATCAATTAATAATAAATCTGATAATAAAATTTTTCAACATAAAAAACATACAGTAACACTACACGATAAAGCTTTTCAATTGCTAGAGTCTGAAAAAAATGCATTTTATATTGTAGCAAAATCTCTTATCAAAAAAAATATGGTGACATATTTAAAACCTCTTTTACAAGCTTTCTGCAGCCTGCTTAATATAAACAACCCTGAGTAGTTCTGAAAAAAAGATAAGAATAACACACCTGAAGCAGACACTGAATATCTTGAAATTTATTAAGCTTTGAATATATAACACACAAAATTATTTTTTACAACTGTCTTTTGAGCACAAGATGTTCGTACATAAAACGTAGATTATCTAGATTTAATCTAGGATAACCCAACACAGTCAAACAATAATTTTTAGAGATAGCATGAAAAATAAAAACCTAAGAGATATATACTGTACAGGTTGATGATTTATTTTGCTCACACCTAACTGCATACCCAGACTCAAGTCGATAATTCCCCGACATAGTCGTTCACTGAAAAGAAAGAAGTCAGCCCCCTCATTAACATAGTCTTCAGCCACCCACTCACCAATGGCATATTTAACGGGGCCCCAATGCAACACTGGCAAAAACCCCAGGGCACAAACCATCCTGGGGGTGTAGAGACGATGCTGAAGACGGGTACAAACCTTGGTTTCCCGGACATTGCCAAAGAGGTGTTAAGACTGGCCCTTACTTGTTTGTAAACCTAACTTGAGCACCGACGCGGCCGGTCGAGTAATGGATACTCTCTTTTACCTTTAAAAAAACTGTTACTGCTATCGCCTTAAATTTAGCCATTTTTGGGGGAACCAAAGCCCAGAGTACTCACTTACATTCTAGGCATTTTGGTAAATTTTTTGGCTATTAAGTTTTCGTCAGAGTACGGAGGAAAGGGAAAGGTTTTTTGCAATTTTTAAAGATTTAGGATTTGCGGGTAGAATATTGATGAACGGATTTTAAAAGGGCCTCGGTTTTCTTTTTTTACTTGCTTAAATATAATTTTACCTTTTAAAAGGGGACGATTTTAAGATTCTGGAAAATAATTGGACCGGTAACCCAAGGAACAAATACCAATGCAAAAAATAAATGCCCCAGTAACTTATCAGTTTTTTGAGTTTGTTTCGTTTTCTCCTTTTTAGATTAAAATAAATGCATGCATTATTACTCTTACGTGAATTGTTTAGTGTCCTAAATTGCAAAACCCCACAGCTCTGTTTTTTTTAATTATGTAGGGCTAAATATTATGAAAACTGATTATTTTTGGATTACCTTAATTTATGATTTTTAAAAGGGTTCAGCTGTATGACCCTTGTAGGTTTAGAGCTTTTCTTTATAATAATAATAACAATTACAGAGGAAAAATGTATCTAATACACCCATCGTAAAGGGTTTTCCAACATGTTTCATAATACAAGATAAGGGCTTCAAATAAGGCAATAGAGATTTTATTAAAATTATTATTAAACCTGTATTTGAATGATACATTTAAAAAAATGGTTACATATTGATGAAAAAAGGGTTTAAAATAATATAATAATAATAATAATAATAATAATAATAATAATAATAATAATAATAATAATAATAATAATAATAATAATAATAATAATAATAATAATATTTTATTTATCACACAAGCTGAAAAATGTATTATATAAATAAAGCAACTTTAAAAAAAAACACAAATAGTAACAGACAAATTTAAAAAAAACCATTAGGGAACTAAAAAATTTTCGAAAATTTTTTCACTGGTTTTGAAAATGATGTTTTTTTTTTGATACAACATCAAAATTGGCTTTTTTTTCAGAGAATTTGGATACTTTTTCCCGGCGTTCAACCGATTTCATTTATTTTTAATTTAAGAAGAGTGGAAAATCTTTGTTCGAAAGATAGGTAGTTGCAAACGGCAGCAGTTTTTTTCCCTTCCTCATGTACAATTTCGAGTCTTTGCAGCTCCGATACCAAAAAAAAAAAGAGACAGATCTGCTTTGTTGGGAAATTCAATGCGTGCTTCATTGTTCAGACCCCGGGGACATCATGTTTTATAGTTGAAGAGATTCAAAACCCAACTCACAGTATGTGAATTAAAATGGGGAAAGTAAAAAAACTGCTTTCGGTTTTAAGATGCCCTATAAGGGGATTTTATGTCACCAAAACAAAGATCCTCAAATTTTAAAAACACAGCTAACTTTGGAAAGGCAGCTATTTTGTCTTGTTCTACTTTCGGCCCGGGGTTTTTCCCCAAAAGCTGAAATCTTTTCTCGGCTGTAATAACATTAATTTTTTTTCCCTTGCAATTCTTTGTTCAGTGCATTCACATACCCAAAGATGTGAATATGCAAGATGTACAACCCAAGAGGAGTTTGTTAATTATCTGGAGGAATATTTTAAAACCCAAAAAAAATTTAAGCTTAGTTCTGAGAGCCCAAACTTGATTCAGAAAATTTCCACGTGAAAAGGGGCCCCTTCTGTGTGTGTTAAAAGGTCTGAATATTCCCTTCCCCCCCCCTCCCTATAGCGTCGGTCTGGAATTTTGACTCACAGCCCGAGTTCCATCCCCACCCGTACCGTGGTTGGGCAACCAAAGGCCACTTGATGCTGAACGTTGATCGAAGTCCGCTGCTGTCCCCAACTTTCCTTTTGACAGACCTTTTCCCAAAATTAAAAGTATTCCCCCCGGGTTTTGGGAAAACAAATCTGGTGCAATTATTCAAGTGTTTCAACGTTGACTTCTTTTAAAGACCCTCAAAATTTTAAAAAACAACACACTGTAGTTTCATTTTTTTCCGTCTTGTGTTTCTGTGAAGCCATAATTAGGAACTCTTCCTGATATGCCCCTTTCCTATTTATGTCATCTGAAGGGTAAAAGTGAAAAAAATTGAAAAAAAATAAATGATTTTAAACATTATACAACTTTAAAATTTTACTCATAAAGACAGGGATACAAAAATCACGAAAAATATAACAGAATACAAAATTAATAAACTGCCAAAAATTTTTTTATTATATGGGGGTCCATATGAAAGTTAGCCAACACAGCACCTCTGGGGAACTAATGATCATTCCAAAAAAAAAGCCCCCAGGTTGACAAAATTTTGGCTAGATCTGGGAGGTCAAGTGTCACTTACTGGCTTATGGTTGGCACGTTAGTAAACAAAGGCTAGATATCAAAACGCTAATGTTTAAGCATGATGTTGATGCCATTGACAGCGATAAAGTCCAACAGGTTTAAGGTTTTTGGTACCCACAAGAGCCTGGAGAGATATTTAGCGAGGCCCCCACCAGTGTTTGGGGGGCATGGCGATGCCTAATGCGATGGATCTAAGGGGTTAAATTTTTAGTAACCCATCCCCGGCCATCCAGGTTTGTCGAATGGATGATGAATTCCCCGTATCCCCCGCAGTAAAAAAGAATACATTCTCTTTGGTTTCTGGTTCAACATTTAACCATTATAGAAAGTAAAATACCCCCTTAATTTAGATAACTCAGCATTTGACTTTTCGGACCAGACCCAGTCAAAAAATTTTTTTTTTTTAAATTAATATATGTATTTTTGGGGGAAATTTTTTCAATATTAAAATATGGAATGAAATAATTTTTTAAACACATAAAAATTTTTAAAAAAAATTTTTTCACAGTTCGTTGATACTTACAAAAAAAATTTCTTAAATTAGTAAAATTTTCATTAAAAATAGTACCTATATTTTTTAAGGGCAAAACTAATTCACGACATTTTGTTTTTTTGGGCCCTAGCAAAAAATATATATATATATATATATATATATATATATATATATATACATCATATATATTCATCATAATAATACATACATTCTCGATACACTGAAATATTTAATTTTATTTGAGTATTTTAATTATTTAATTTGGGGGAGTAGTACTTACTTACTAATTGTGAATACGTATAATATATATATATATATATATATATATTATATATATATATATATATATATATATATATATATATATATATATATATATTTAACACACCACCATATCCCACCGAGGGGGGGGCCCAAAAAAAAAAACAAAAGTTTCTCCTTTTACATTTAGTAACATATACAGGAGAAGGGGTTACTCCCCCTTGCTCCCGGTTTTTTATCCCTTTTACGACACGCAAGCTTACGGAGGAAGAATTCTGTTCCCTTCCCCATATATATATATATATATATATATATATATATATATATATATATATATATATATATATATATATATATAAATTGTATATATATACGTATATACAGATTGTCTTTTAATCCTAATATACTTTTTATTCCTGACGTTAGTGTATAGTTAAAGTGAAGTCTAAACTGTATAAATTTAAAATCATTGGGTTTAACCCAATTACAAACAACAGCGAGACTATAATTTTTATATAATAAAACTATATGGATTTTTTAAGTTCATATTTTGAGTTATCAAAAAAACACTCAGCTAACCATAATTTTTAAAAAGGTACCCGTAAACCAGGGGGAAGGCCTCAGATAAAACTTCATCTGTGGGTCATCATATGACTAGGACCCCCGTCCGGAAAACTTGTCCTGTTTCCTGACAAACATTATACCTATCTAGGCTCCTTATCATGTAAAGCTGCCCAGAGGTCCTACAGCAATGGGGGGGTAATCAGTTTGACCCAAAGGGGAAAAAAGTAGCCCCAATTACTTGAATCAATAGTAAAAACAAGGTACCCCCCTGAACAGTCGTGGTAGTCATTATTATAAAAACCCCGGGGAAGGTTAAAGTAGGAGTCAGGGCGCATGGGGAATGGAATAGTAACTATGGTGTTTAACAGGTTTTAATCCCTTTTTGCTAGTTAGAATGATACAAACCTATATTTTGGGGGATTATTCCCCAATTTAAATTTGGGGAAGGGACTTTGCTACTACCATTTTTAGCATCTTCATTATGCCCCCCACCCCTCCCCAGTAGGCAGAAAAGGATTACAGATTACAGAACTACATAAGGGTCCATGGACTGGGCCGAAAAAGGGTTTTATAGCTGAACAAGTTAAAAGGTGATGAACTATTCACATGGTTATATCTTCACAATCGTAGTTATTTATGCAAACTTAATTTGGTCACACACACCCGCAGGAGCTGTGGATCGACCCTGCAACCACAATTAGAGAGTACAATTACGTGAGTACACAGTGGTAATACTCTATTTACAGTAGAAAGTCAGGGTTTTTCCCGAAGGTTTTAATATCACTGGGATAAACCTTGGCATTTTTAAACCAGTGAGTTGTCTCTGAAAATTAATTTTACCCTTCCCCGAAAATGACGCAAGGTGTGACAATTGTCCATCAGGCAAAGTTTACTTTTTGATCTACATCGGGATGGTGACTTCCCAAAGATTTTATCCCACCCCGAGTTTTATTTGGTGACCATAGACATGTGGCTCCTCCTGTGATAAAATAATGATAGATGGACTGATGGTGCAACTTCCTTCTTAAACAATAAAGTCCCCCTAAAATTTTTTTCGTATTATTGTTCTCAAACTGCTAACTGACAGCCCAAATTGTTAACAACCAATTCATCAGTTCTATCTTGAACCTATAGACCAATATCAGATGGAAGCCACAGAATGTGCCCCTTGACCCATGTCTCAATCCTACCATACCGGCGGCCCTGACACAAGCATTTTCAGAAGCATGGTGTTAATCACAGGTTCGTATTGCCTGGTTTATGGTAACAGTCACCTCACCTTTTTTTGGGGGATTCAACTACAGGAATGCAGAGGACTTTCTGCGGTGCCTGATGGGGGATCTATAGGGGTTTGCCCCCGGGGGACCCCTCAGCTGGGTTGGTGTCTGATGAAGACGGTGCTGGCCAAATTTTTCCCGGGAGTGGCTGGCCGACTGGGCACTGGGGAAAACCACAAGTTTTTTGTGACAGTTCAAACCTAAAAAAAGGATTTTAAATTATAATAGTGATGTATTATGCAGGATATAATTGGGTTTGTATTTTGTTGTTACAATATGGCGAAACGTGACTTTGCCAATGAAATGTAAGCTGATGAATAAATATGAAATAATGGAAAACAGAGTAAAGATAAATGAAAATTTAGGTGGTTTTTAAATTAATTAAAAAAATGCAAACATCAGAAATGGTCAAAAGGCAATGTTCTCATGATCAAAAGTGTCGAATTTTTGAAAGTAATACTGATACTTGATACAACTGATTAATCAACAGACAGAAAATGAATTAAGGGGTTAATATAAAACTGTAATTCAAACCCCAAAACTAATATAGCAGAAACCATATTTTTTTACTCCTCTGTCTTCCCTCCTATACACTTTTTTTTGTTTACGGGGAAGTGAAAAGGTTCTTTTGCCGAAGTTCCCCCCGCCCCGCGTCTGGGGCAGGCCCCATGTAAAGCCTGGCAAGAGCCCCAAACCCCCCCGATCACTGATGCCACCCCAAGCACTACTAGTGGCACCAAGGGCTCAGTGTTCCCTGAAGAAGATCACGGACAGAGAACTTTTTGAGATAAACCCCCCACCCACTTATAATACTTTTGGTTGAACAAAAAAATTTTAAAAAACTTTTAACCCCAAACCCAAACCCAAAATTTCCCCCTTTTTGAGGCATTTTTTTTAGGACTCGAATCCTAATTTTATATATATATATATATATATATATATATATATATATATATATATATATATATATATATATATATATTGTGTGTATACCGGATTCACCCCTAGAGGGGGAATAAATTACTGCACAAGGGGGGGTTTGGATATTGGCTGTTTGGAGGACAAAACTGTCATATGTGGGCACCTCTGCAAAGACAGTGATTATGTGTGATGGTGAAAGTGTTTCTTTTTTTTTGGTCACTCCCCCTCAAAATATTTAAATAACTAATGATCTAAAATCCCCAAAAAACTTAATTGATAAACCTTTAAAATTGCGAAATATTTTTAAAAATTAAAAAAAGGGAAACCAACCTTTCAACAAAAATATGTTAGTTCCCCCTTACCATGAAAATTTTGTTTTTTTTCAACACTTTTAATATTAAAGTTTTTTTGAAAATATTAAAAAGAAAAAAAATTTTTGAAAAAAATTTCCCCCAAAATGCTGAGGATTTCTATATAAGATTCTTGTAAAATATCCGATAAAGTTTATTATCAAACTGGTAAGTCTTGAAAAAAGAAAAAAACATAAGTATAGCATTAGAAGGGGACAAGATTAAAAGCTCTGTTTATTCATGCAGAGATTTTAACCGCCCCAATTATTTTAAAAAAAGCTGAAAAGTTGTATCAAGCAAGTCCATGGTTGACAGGAATATAATAGAATCATGTTTCAAAAAAACAGTTTTGAAAATTTATGAATATTTTTTTTGGTTTATATAAATTGGATTAATTTATAATTAATAAAATTTGGGAAGAATTTTGACACATTGAAAATAAAAAATCTTAATGCTTTGGTAGAGTATCGTTTGCCCGAGTCGGGTGTTGTGACGCAACTGTGAGGTGTAATCTTCCCCCTTTATGCTTCCTGTTGATGTTTTGTTTTTTTATCCTTTAATGTGAGAATCACGAAACACTTTGAATTTCGCTATTTTTTCCCCGTGGTTGTTCGATATTTATATCACCTGTTTTTTGTGATTTTATTGCATATATATATAATGTTGTCATCACCAACCAGATAAACTATGACGGGGAAAGAGAGCAGACAAGTATCCCCGGGGAACCCCCCAAAATCCTTGTGCGCACCACTGTCGGCAGGAGCTCAGCTGCATACTGCAGCCCCAAAGTTAAAATGATGTTGACCAGCAGACGACCCATCCCAGACTGCCACCATCACATTTTTTTTGTTTTATATATATATATATATATATATATATATATATATATATATATATATATATATATATATATATATATATATATATATATATATATATAAAACATAGAAAAGAGAAATGATGAGGTATCAAACTATTTAAATAAAAAAAAAATTGGGTATCACTTGGGAAAAGGGATTATGGAAGAAGAAAAAGTTTTCAGATATTTGGGAGTTGACTTTTAGCGGATGGTTTTATAAAAGGAGGGTTAACCATAGTTTATGAAGGAAAAAGGTGAGTGGTGAGTTGAGGTATCTGTGGAGAAAAAAAAACGTTATCCATGGAGGCAAAGAAGGGAATGTCGAGTATAGTGGTACCAACCTTTATATGGGTGTGAAGCATGGGTTGCAAATGCTGCAGCGGGAGGAGGCTGGAGGCAGTGGAGATGTCCTGTTTAACAATGTGTGGTGTAAATATTATGAGAAAATTCGGGGAAGTGGAAATTAGAGAAGGGTGGAGTTACTAAAAGTATTTGTGAGGGCTGAAGAGGGGTTGTTGAGGTGGTTTGGTCATTTAGAGAGAATGGCAAAGTAGAATGACTTAAGCGATAAATCTGTGGGGGGAAGGCGGGGTAGGGGTCGTCCAGAAAAGGTTGGGGGGGGGGGGAAAAAGGGGTTTTGTGGGCGAGGGGGTTTGGGCTTCCAGCAAGCATTTGAGCGTGTTAGATAGGAGGAATGGAGACGAATGGTTTTTTTTGGGCAACGATCTGTTAGTGTGAGCAGGGTAACATTTTTTTAAGGGGGTTTAGGGGGAAAACCGTTAATTGATTTAGTTGGACTTGAGTCCTGGAAAGGGGGGAATACAATGCCTGCACTTTAAAGGAGGTGTCTGGGATGGTGACAGCTGGGAGGGACTATTCTCAGCTGTCGTATCTGGGGCCCTGCAAAGACAGTGATTATGTATGAGTGTGGTGAAAGTGTTGAAATGATGAAAGTATTTTCTTTTGGGGGGTTTTTTTTCTTTTTTCCCCCCCTCGGTGGGAGACGGCCGCTTTTAAAAAAAAAAAAAAAAAAAAAAAAATATATATATATATATATATATATATATATAATATATATAAATAATATATATAAATATATATATATATATATATATATATATATATATATTATATATATATATATATATATATATATATATATATATGTCGTGCCGATTAGGAAAATTGATTTTGGAAAAGAACGCTCACCTTGCCATAAACAAGGAAAAATTTTGTATGCAAAATTTAAAATATTCTGAACATAACGAAAAAATATATTTCATTGTGTTTGTTTATTATTAAATTAATGTTAACATATCTAAAATATATTTAGTTGGGTTGGAAATTAAATTGGCTTTTTAATAAGGTTGGGAGGTTTTCAAAGTTTTCTTGGTACAAAATCATAAATTTTACATTAACATAAATGAAAAAAAATCTTTGAACGTATAAGAAAATTTTAGAAAGGAGTTAAATTTTTTGATGAGTTCTTCTAATTGACCAGTTTTCCCCAATCGGCAGACATATATATATATATATATATATATATATATATATATATATATATATATATATATATATATATATATATATATATATATATATATATATATATATATATATATATATATATATATATATATATATATAAATGGTTCTCACCAGAGTTTTTGTTAACACTTACCAAATTGGGGGGAGGTTTAGTCTCACCTGGCCCCGGTTCAAACACAATCACCGGCTTTTGACTTTTGATCATATGGGCCTATCATACCTACTTGGAAATGGAGTTTACCCTTATCACTTTATCATCTAGACATTCTACTTACCTTCTCCCCTGACACTGATAAAAGTATTTTTTAACCCCCCCGTGGCTCATCTACTTCAAAATCCATCTATGCCCTTTGGAAAAACCCCCTGTATTTAAAAAAAAGTATTTCATATCTGGTCTATAAATCCTCTGAATAAATATGTTAATCATGTCTTTTTACACCTTTTTTAAGTCATCAGGTTCAATTAATTCACCTTCCTAACCCTGCCCCTCGGTTCCAGTAGTCTTGTAAACCTCGGGGAAGTCTATTTTTGGAGACGCCCTTGCTTCCCATACGAAACCCTAACCCATGGGATTACTTCCACCCGACGCCTCCCACCTGCAACAGTGATGGTGAGGATGCAAGGGCACCGGAGAGGACCAAAAAGGGGGAACGCCTCCCCCAGCGGTCTAGGGTGAGGATGGGGAAAATGTCGGCTGGCAGCTCTGTTGTTGAAGCTATGCGGAAAGGTGACGAACACATCCAGCGGCAGGTTGGACATTGCGGGCGTGCCCATCATACACCAAGCCCAGCATCCGCAACGGGCACCAGAATATATTCTAGACTTATTCTAGGTTTTTTAACCTATGAAATTCCAAATGGTAATAAATTTTTTTGTTCCCCTTTGGGGCCTACTTTTCCTCAACTAGGTTGTGACACAAAACAGAAACAAACCAGGTATCTATTTACTGCATTAAAAGTACATACAGATACGTTTCTTAAATAATTTACGTCTTGATCACATTTTTTTCATTTACCAAGAGTCGCAAATCAATTTCAAAAAAAAATACAGAATACAATACAAAAAAAAAATGTACTCAAAAATGTGAATTATTTACTATCTTATGATAAGAAAATGACGTATGAACCATTGAATATAACCCATTAAAAGTTTATTCAAAACAAAAGATTTAAATTTAAAAAAGCATAAAATTAAAAAAGGATAGAGGTAAAGAGGTGAGCAACCTGGGTTGGGGGAGGGGACCATGGGGAAAACTCACCAAAGAACGCAGATGGGTGGTTTCTAGAAGTCTGGGCGTCCTGAAGAGGTCCAGCAGCGAGGCAGAATCACCTGATCCATAAGACCTTTTTTCCCTTTATTTTGAATTTGGTCGTAATGGCTGCTATCCAAGGAAGGGGGGA
Organism: Cherax destructor; assembly: GCA_009830355.1. Lineage (NCBI taxonomy): Eukaryota > Metazoa > Arthropoda > Malacostraca > Decapoda > Parastacidae > Cherax > Cherax destructor. Next base: position 18,564 of record WNWK01011575.1, read on the forward strand.
GGCAAAACCGAAAAAAGGGGGAAAGGGGAGTCCAAAAAAAAGGAAAAAGGGGAGGCCGATGAGGCATAAGGAAACCGAGGAAAGAAGAGGCCACGAAAGCAAGAAAGGAAATAACGAAAAATTTTTAATTAGGATCACAGCATAAATATAACTACTTTTAGTTGATTAGTTGGTTAATAGGGTTAAAAACCCTCGTCTACAGAGAGTGCTTTAACCTGTTCACCACCCAAACGAGTTTTTTTTACTTCCTAAACATGGTTAAAAAAAACCTATCTTATATACTGAGATACACACCCTCGGTTTTTACACCTTTTGGGTGACTTTTTACATTGTAAAAAATTTTTTTTAGCAAAGTAAAACTTGGTTTTTATATCGGAAAATTATATTTTTAATAAACATTTCCAAACTGACAATATAGCCATTCTTTGATAAAATTCTACCATCATCAACGGCCTCCCCCAACACTTGAAGGGGTCCCCTTTTTAAAACCTTCCTTGGGGTGATATAAACGTAAAAATGTATACTAGAATATGATCCCCAAATTTCTTTTAAACAATGTTTGGAGTGGCATACTTTTTAAAAAACGTCATAATTAAATTTGTGGCATCTGAATACAAAAAAAATACATATGACAGAGACAGGCAAGGAAAAGACAAAAAAAATCACTTATAAAAGCGTTTTGGTCCTGGGAACTTGCTCACTCTGAATGTGACCAAGGACCCCCAAAAATAAAAAATTTTTCCTTAAACATGTACTAAAGTGATTGCATTTTTTTTCTTCCCCCCCCCCACACTTTGTGCGCATAACATTCTTCGTAGTCGAGTTAGTGTAAAAAATATTTGACCTTAGGTTGTTTAACAAACATATTGAATTAGATCACCCCGACCAAAATTATTGACTTCCAAAAAAAATTTAAAATAATTCCGGGGAAATTCTTTTTTACAACTAAGACGCTTCTTCCTGTGTCAACCCAAGTAGATTTTCGAAAAAGTTAGATTTTTTGAGAACCCCCCCATCAAGGGGGGGGCCTTGATCAGGTGAGGGGTTCTTGATCAAAAATGTGACCGATTTTCTTTTTTAATCGAACCCAAATCCCCTTCCCCCGGGCCTGTATGACCCCAAGGGGGTTTGAGCCTCACAAAAAAAGTTGTTTGTGAATAGGGGCAACGATGGGGAGCTGCCCAAATGTTTCAGGAAAGTTAAATTTTTGCCCAGTATGGCGTGGCATGGACAAGAAAACTATTTTGAATTAGATAGTCTTATTGTGTTGGGGAAGATAGCTTTTTGAACATTACGTGTTAATACGGGGGCCCAACACTTAAGTTTTTAGTGGACCCGGGGAGTTGTATAGTTGAAGGATAATGATAAATGTAATTTCCCATGAATTAAAAAAAAATGAGGGAAAGGGCATCCTCACCCTCAGATGTGATAGCAGTTGCACCAGCGGTGATCGAACAGCCTGACTTGACAGAGGTCAAAAAATTTGAGTGAGTGAAACTTATACAACTGCAGCAATATATGTAAAAATTTTTCCCCAGGTGTGAAAAGAATTTTTTTTTTGTAAAATTTGAAATTAAAACATTGTCAAAGTCGTGTTGAAAATATAACTAAAGATAAAAAGGGACTCACCTGCCCTGCAGGTCTGCAACACGTTAGGGGGTGCCGTTCATTGAGCTATCTTCTCCAGGATCTTCACTTTTCCCCTCCCACGTCCTGGACGAGGACAGACAATACTATTAATATTAAATTAATAGGGGAAACCTAAACCCTGGGGGGTCATACAGCGCCTGGAGAAATGGGAGATATTCAGCTTCGATTCAAGGAAGAGAAAGGCAGGTCAATTCCTTGGCTCAAAACCCCGTCACTGTCATTAGGACTCGTGGTTTGGTTGGTAGCGTTCTTAGCTCAACATGGAGGGTCGGGATAGATCCCCGTTACGGGTAAATGTTAGACATGTTTCCTTACACCTGCTGCCCCTGTTCACCTAAGTAAGTGGAGGGTGTCAGTCGACTGCTGTGGGATCGCATCCTGGGGACAAGATTAATCTAAGTTGCCCGAAATGCTCTGTATAACCAGGACTTCCTATATATTGAATATTCAACTAGTCTGAATCAATTGCATTTTAGAAATAATGATACTAATTGTTATTATTAATCAAGCAGGATAGGCAACAGGAAAGGTAATTGGAAGACATAAAAGTGGTTTGTATTATGAACACAAACCAAACCTGGTTTAGTCAAGACCACACCCAGTCTGGTTGTCAAGGTCACATCCCACATAAAACTTTAAAGAAGAATAGTGTGACATTTAAGCCTAGTTTTGAATAGTTAGAATCCCTCAAAATCTTTTAGCTTATCATCGAAACCGTTAAAGGGAATGGGGTGGGGGCAAGTTGCTTTGATGGGTGAAAGGCACTTGAGCCAATGAACTGGAGTTACCTCCACTTTGATCGAACCTGACCCTCCCATTACCCTGGAGCTGTATAACCCTTAAGAGTTTAGCGCTTCCTCAAGAAATATAATAGTAATAATATTTCAATTGAATGTTGTATCTGGCGTATTTTGGCGTTAAATTTAAAATGTCCATATTAAGTGGGTTCTGTCATGTCTTAATATTAACCGTTGCCATTCGATCCAAATTAAGACTATTATTTTGCTAATATCTCGAAAAATAAAAATTGCACAATAGCTATTTATTTCGTGGTTTTAATAGCTTATCAATGTATGGCCAAAAAAAAAAAAACTCAAGAGTTCCGCCTGGAGAAGCCTTCCTATAGGTTTTATATTAAAAAAACTAATAATCTCTATAATTAAAGGGTCCTCGAATATAATAATAATAATAATAATTACCCTGGGAGAGGAGCCAGCGGGGACTCTCTGGAAGGATCCAGATGGCCAGGCGGAGAGGCCATGGGGGGGCGAAGGCAGTGAGAAGACGCCAGTTTCCTGCCCCACCGCTAGCCAAGGCAGTCCACCGTCCCCCAGTGTAGAAAAGAGCGATGGAGGTTACCCCAAGGTACGTTTGGGGGACCCACGTATTCCAGCACTGAGAGGAGGGAGGCAAAGGAATACAAGTTTGCTCACCAAATTGAGCCCTGCAACAACAAAAGCTTCTTAGTCATGCCAGTACTAGCTATCCACCCATTTAGCCGCATCACAACCACACCATGAGCCACCCAGCAGCCATTCATCTGCGTAACCCTTCAAGTGAGGTGCCTTGAAGCGGGTGAAGGGTTCTTGATCCAAAAATGAGCACTCCATAGATCGAATCAGATTGCTTTCCAATCCCCAAACGGTTTAGAGCTCCTCGTGAAGAATAAACACTGCTACATCAACGAGATTCATGTAAAAAGAAATTGCTGTTTTAGTTAGCATTATTAAAGACAACGTTTCACCTATGGGGATGAGGTGCAATACGTATTATTATGGGGAAGCGCTAAACCCATAGGATTATACAGCAGTTTTTCAGACATATTTGATCACAACCAACCACAAGCAATTTCCTATATCTGCTATTGCAAATCATCACTGCAATCATATACAGGTACTGTAAGTACATATTGGTGAGTGCAACTGGTTCTTTCTTCTGTTTATGCTCTTCCCAGGTATTAATAATGACCTGAAAATGCCCATTGTACAGGTGAAACGTTTTTCAATAAACTTGCACTTTGTGCCTTTTTACATGCAATCAGCTATATTCATATACCATTTATTCTTATAAATAAATAACCACATAACTTCACCAACAGCCACTCAGCCCCACTAACAGTTGCACCAACAAACAAATGCTAAGTCACTCCAACAGTATGAGTCATTTACCTACCTAAGACATACATCATGACAAAGATGTTGTCGAAGGCAAAACCAGCGAAAAACCTATAGACTAGAAAGTCTGGCAGAGAGGTGGAGAAGGCGGTCAGGATGGAGGTAACTGCCCCCACGAAGTTGGTTGCTACCAATACGGGCACACGGCCATACCTGCAGGAGGAACAATGTAACTATCATATTGCATAGGATAGCAGCACACTGCGATTATATTTAATCCTGTTAGAAAATAGGGTGTTTGGATTAATAGGGTGCAGTCTCTTGGGGATCCTGTTCTTGACAGGAAACAATGTCTAATCTAAAATCCCAAACTCTTTCCCGATTTCTGCTACCTAGTATGAATAATTTTCTAAAGTTCAAAACTCATGCGAAGAATTGTGTATTACCTTAAGGTAAAACACCTAGCTCTGCTAGGTGCTTGATTCTTGTAGATTGAGTGGTCCTGTGGGTTAGAGCGTCTGTGATTTTCGCTCACCATGAGGCGGGCCAAAACGACATGGGTTCGAGTCCTTGGCCAGTCGCAGAATTGCTATTGATTAAATACCACTCGTTCGTGGTTACAATATATATATATATATATATATATATATATATATATATATATATATATATATATATATATATATATATATATATATATATATATATATATATATATATATATATATATATATATATATATATATATATATATATATATATATATATATATATATATATATATATACCTGGAGTCTACCGGGAGAGAATTCCAGGGGTCAACGCCCCCCGGCCCGGTCTGTGACCAGGCCTCCTGTTGGACCAGAGCCTGATCAACCAGGCTGTTACTGCTGGCCGCACGCAGTCCAACGTACGAACCACAGCCCGGCTGATCAGGTACCGACTTGAGGTGCCTGTCCAGTGCCTGCTTGAAGACAGCCAGGGGTTTGTTGGTAATCCCCTGATGTATGCTGGGAGGCAGTTGAACAATCTTGGGCCCCTGACACTTATTGTGTTGTCCCTCAACGGCTAGTGGCACCCCTGCTCTTCATTGGGGGGATGTTACATCGCCTGCTGAGTCTTTTGCTTTCGTAGGGAGTGATTTTTGTGTGCAAGTTTGGTACTAAGCCCTCGAGAATTTTCCACGTGTATATAATAATGTATTCTCCCGCCTGCGTTCTAGAGAGTACAGGTTTAGGAACTTCAAGCGTTACCAGTAGTTGAGGTGGTTTATCGCACTTATGCGTGCGGTGAAGGTTCTCTGCACATTTTCAAGGTCAGCAATTTCACCCGCCTTGAAAGGTGCAGTTAGTGTGCAGCAATATTCCAGCCTAGATAGAACAAGCGATCTGTAAAGTGTCAACATGGGCTTGGCATCCCTGGTTTTGAAGGTTCTCATTATATATATATATATATATATATATATATATATATATATATATATATATATATATATATATATATATATATATTATATAATATATATATATATATATATTATATAATATATATATATATATATATATATATATATTATATAATTATATATATATATATATATATATATATATATATATATATATTTTTTTTTTCAACAAGTCGGCCGTCTCCACCGAGGCAGGGTGACCCAAAAGAAAGAAAATCCCCAAAAAGAAAATACTTTCATCATCATTCAACACTTTCACCACACTCATACATAATCACTGTCTTTGCAGAGGAGCTCAGATACGACAGCTGAGAAAAGTCCCTCCCATCTGTCACTATCTCAGACCCTCCTTTAAAGTGCAGGCATTGTACTTCCATTTCCAGGACTCAAGTCCAATTAAATCAATTAACTGGTTTCCTGAATCCCTTCACAAAATGTTACCCTGCTCACACTCCAACAGATCGTCATGTCCCAAAAACCATTCGTCTCCATTCACTCCTATCTAACACGCTCACACATGCTTGCTGGAAGTCCAAGCCCCTCGCCCACAAAACCTCCTTTACCCCTTCCCTCCCACCTTTTCTAGGACGACCCCTACCCCGCCTTCCTTCCCCTACAGATTTATACGCTCTCCAAGTCATTCTACTTTGATCCATGCTCTCTAAATGACCAAACCACCTCAACAACCCCTCTTCAGCCCTCTGACAAATACTTTTAGTAACTCCACACCTTCTCCTAATTTCCACATTCCGAATTTTCTGCATAATATTTACACCACACATTGCCCTTAGACAGGACATCTCCACTGCCTCCAGCCTCCTCCTCGCTGCAGCATTTGCAACCCATGCTTCACACCCATATAAGAGTGTTGGTACCACTATACTTTCGTACATTCCCTTCTTTGCCTCCATGGATAAAGTTCTTTGTCTCCACAGATACCTCAATGCACCACTCACCTTTTTTCCTTCATCAATTCTATGGTTAACCTCATCCTTCATAAACCCATCCGCTGACACGTCAACTCCCAAATATCTGAAAACATTTACTTCTTCCATAATCCCTCTCCCCAATGTGATATCCAATTTTTCTTTATTTAAATCGTTTGATACCCTCATCACCTTACTCTTATCTATGTTCACTTTTAACTTTCTACCTTTACACACTCTCCCAAACTCGTCCACTAACCTTTGCAACTTTTCTTTAGAATCTCCCATAAGCACAGTATCATCAGCAAAAAGTAACTGTGTCAACTCCCATTTTGCATTTAATTCTCCATAATTTAATCCCACCCCTCTCCCCAACACCCTAGCATTTCTTTTTACAACCCCATCTATAAATATATTAAACAACCATGGTGACATTACACAACCCTGTCTAAGACCTACTTTTACCGGGAAGTAATCTCCCTCCTCCACACACCCTAACCTGAGCCTCACTATCCTCATAAAACTCTTACAGCCTTCAGTAACTTACTACCTATTCCATACACTTGCAACATTTGCCACATTGCTCCCTATCCACTCTATCATATGCCTTTTCTAAATCCATAAATGCAATAAAAACTTACCTTTATCTAAATACTGTTCACATATATGCTTCACTGTAAACACTTGATCTACACATCCCCTACCCACTCTAAAGCCTCCTTGCTCATCTGCAATCCTACTCTCTGTCTTACCTCTAATTCTTTCAATAATAACCCTGCCATACACTTTACCTGGTATACTCAGTAAACTTATTCCCCTATAATTTTACACTCTCTTTTATCCCCTTCCTTTATATAAAGGAACTATACATGCTCGCTGCCAATCCCTAGGTACCTTCCCCTTTTCATACATTTATTAAACAAAAATACCAACCACTCCAGCACTATATCCCCCTGCTTTTAACATTTCTGTCATGATTCCGTCAATTCCAGCTGCTTTACCCCTTTCATTCTACGTAATGCCTCACGCACCTCCCCACACTCACATCCTGCTCTTCTTCACTCCTAAACGATGTTGTACCTCCTGGCCAGTACATGAAATTATCGCCTCCTCTTTCATCGACATTTAAAAGTTCCTCAAAATATTCCCGCCATCTACCCAATACCTCCAGCTCCCCATCTACTAACTCCCTACTCTGTTTTTAACTGACAAATCCATTCGTTCCCTAGGCTTTCTTACCTTGTTTATCTCACTCCAAATTTTTCTTGTTTTCAGCAAAATTTCTTGACAGAGCCTCTCCCGTTCTTTCATCCGCTCTTCTTTTGCACTCTCTCACCACTCTCTTCACCTTTCTTTTACTCTCCATATACTCTGCTCTTCTACTAACACTTCTGTTTTGTAAAACCTCTCATAAGCTACCTTTTTCTCTTTTATCACACCCTTTACTTCTTCATTCCACCACTCACTCCTCTTTCCTCCTGCACCCACCCTCCTATAACCACAAACTTCTGCCCCACATTCTAATACTGCATTTTTAAAACTATCCCAACTCTCTTCAACCCCCCACTACTCCTACTTGCACTAGCCCACCTTTCTGCCAATAGTTGCTTATATCTCACCCTAACTTCCTCCTCCCTTAGTTTATACACTTTTACCTCTCTCTTACTTGCTGTTGCCATTTTCCTTTGTCCCATCTACCTTTTACTCTAACTGTAGCTACAACCAAATAATGATCTGATATATCCGTTGCCCCTCTATAAACATGTACATCCTGAAGCCTACTCATCAACCTTTTATCCACCAATACATAATCCAACAAACTACTTTCCTTACGTGCTATATCATACCTTGTATATTTATTTATCCTCTTTTTCATAAAATATGTATTACTTATTACCAAACCTCTTTCTACACATAGCTCAATTAATGGCTCCCCATTTACATTTACCCCTGGCACCCCAAATTTACCTACTACTCCATCCACAACATTTTTACCCACTTTAGCATTAAGATCCCCAACCACAATTACTTCTCACTTGGTTCAAAACTCCCCACACACTCACTCAACATTTCCCAAAATCTCTCTCTCTCTTCTCCAGGTGCATAAACACTTACTATAACCCACTTTTCACATCCAACCTTTATTTTACTCCACATAATCCTTGAATTTATACATTTATATTCCTTCTTTACCTGCCATAACTGATTATTCAACATTATTGCCACTCCTTCTTTAGCTCTAACTCTATTTGAAACCCCTGATCTAATCCCATTTATTTCTCCCCACTGAAACTCTCCTACCCCTTCAGCTTTGTCTCACTTAAAGCCAGGACATCCAGCTTCTTTTCATTCATAACATCTACAATCATCTCTTTCTTATCATTCGCACAACATCCACGCACATTCAAACATCCCACTTTGACGATTTTCTTCTTCTTTTTAGTAAGCTATACAGGAAAAGGGGTTACTAGCCCATTGTTCCCGGCATTTTAGTTGACTTTTACAACACGCATGGCTTACGGAGGAAAGATTCTTATTCCACTTCCCCATGGATATGAAAGGGAAAAGCAATAAGAACAAGAACTATTAAGATAAAATCAAAGAAAACTCAGATGAGTGTGTATACAATAAACGTGTACATGTTTGCGTAGTGTGACCTAAGTGTAAGTAGAAGTAGCAAGACGTACCTGAAATCTTGCATGTTTATGAGACAGAAAAAGACACCAGCAATCCTACCATCATGTAAAACAGTTTCAGGTTTCTGTTTCACAGTCACCTGGCAGGATGGTGTACCTCCTGAGTGGTTGCTGTCTACCTACCTACTATATATATATATATATATATATATATATATATATATATATATATATATATATATATATATATATATATGCAAAAAGATCACAGTAAACAGGTGATATCAAAATATGCAAGAAAACCACTATGAAAAATAGAAGAATTCCAAGCGCTTGTGAAAGCGCTGGAATTCTTCTATTTTTCATAGTGGTTTTCTTGCATATATATATATATATATATATATATATATATATATATATATATATATATATATATATATATATATATATATATATATATATATATATATATATATATATATATATATATATATATATATATATATATATATATATATACTATGAAACTAATGAAGCTTAAGCCATATCAGTTCAAGTTTCAGGGCCCCAAAAATGTAGGTACGCCACTGCATATAAATGCGCCTAAAGATTTTGCCACCGAAGTGGCTAGTTTATTGTGCACCCCATATCCATCCTGTGGACGGTAGCGCAAGAGCATATGGATGCACAAAAGGCCTAGGCACTAGGCCCCAAAAGGGGTTAACAATTGTACATTTGGATTTATATCTACATTTCACTTATCTGTTACAAGCAAATTTAGGAAATTTGCTTAGTATAACTGGTATCTTATTTTCATTAAAAAGATATCTTGACATGTCACATAGGTTATTATACTGTCTATCTCTATATTCCTCAATAAGTGGACAATTAAGCACACAGTGTTCAAGACAGTGACCATATGCCTGATCACATAATTTGCATTTAGTTTGATCATCATCTGTGTCTCCCAAACTGCCAGAAGTACCTGTAGCCAAGCCTAAGCCTGGCCACTACAACATCAGTCAGTTTGTTCACATTGCAAGTTGCTCCATAAACATACTTATCTATGTGCATGTTATCATAGTGGGTTATAGATCTACTCAGGCTTCTAACTGCATTCCTATAGCAATCATTTTCATTATTTATTTCTCTCCTAATATTATTCCTAATGCTAGACACAGATATACCAAAGTTATATTCTACATTCTCCTTCTGGGTACTCTTCTTGGCTAACATATCAACTTTATCATGAAGGAGTAATCCAATGTGTGTGGAATCCATAGCAATTGTACATTAATTCCTTTGCGCCTAACAATTCGCGAAGAAGCAAAATTTACAAACATTATCTTAAACCAGAGAAGGACTCGAACTTGCGTATTCTGCATCAAAAAACACAGTACTAATATGTGGCCATGACACTGTGTCTGCACTTTAAAAATATATGGCTAGATGATTGAAAATGGTTATAACTGACCATAATTTTTAAAAGGGTGGACCGGTAAGCCAGCGGAAGGCCTCGGTCAGATGACCACAAGCTTCAACGGCGGGTCATCTGACTAAGACCCGCGTCAGGAAACACTTGCCCTGTTTCCTGACGAACCTTACCTAACCTAACCTATGGTTAGATACAAGTATAAAAACTTGCAACCGATGGCATGGTGGCTAGCGCTCTTGCTTCACGCACGGAGGGCCCGGGTTCAATTCCTGGCGGGGCCGAAACATTTCGAAGTGTTTCCTTACACACACACACACACACATACATACAACAGGCCTAGTGTCTAATCGACATGTGCCTAGGACAAAATGGTAACTAACTAACAACTGAGAATTATAAATTATAGATATAATAAGTGCACTAATTCCATCTGGAAGACCCGGGCCGGATGTACCGGCGAATCTACTACAATACAAGTGCACTAAGTGGCTCGTTACTCTATGGTATCACCTTTGGTTCACAACCGAAGGACCCAAAGACGATGAGCATGTTTATTTACATGTACTACCCTTGTTTACCTATGCTAGTAGAAAAAGGTTCCTGTTAACTGACTTGTGTGGAAAGGGTTGGATTTTAAATTTAGCTAGGGTAGGATAAGTTCTCACCCTCTAATTTTTAATAGTTAAATTCCCACATACACATACAAAAGAAAAAGTGAATCACTAACCTGTCGGCCGCCCACCCGCTGATAGGGCCACCAATGACGGCTCCCAGGAAGAATACTGATTGGGCGATCGTGGCGTACCACTTCTTGTCACATACCCACGACAGCTGCCGATGTAAACAAATTTTTAATGTTTTTCTATTTTTGTTTTGAACCTATTAAAGTCACATAAGTTGATTTGTTTGTGTTGGAATCTCTCATTAGGATGCAACCTATAACAGTCGATTAAGACCCATTTTACTGCTAGGTGAACAGGGGCAGCAGATTTAAGTAAGTTTATTCAGGTATACACAAATACAGTTACATAGATTATCATAATAGCAGCATATGTGTAGAGAACCTAGGATAACCCAAAAAGTCAGACAGAGCGACTTATTTCCATTGGGGTCCTTGACTTATTTCCATTGGGGTCCTTGACTTATTTCCATTGGGGTCCTTGACTTATTTCCATTGGGGTCCTTGACTTATTTCCATTGGGGTCCTTTGAATGAGCTTTCCTCATTATTATTATTGGGAGAATGAGCTTTGCCATGTCTTATCCGGCCCAAGTATCGAACATAAGTTTTTTGGTTTTTGGAGCCGAAAGCTCAGTCTCTGAGCTATAGGTCAGTAGCAGCTGTGGTAGAGCGTTCGATTTTCAAGTGGATCGAGACGCATGAGTAAGTCTCCTTGCCTCCTACTAGTAAATGGGCCCCCTGGCATCTTGGGGGGGGGAAATATCCTTTTACAGTGAGCTGGGTTTTTAAAAAAAAGCTAAGGAAGAATAAAAAAATTAAGCTTGTAAATTTTAGTGTAAAAAAATGGAATTGTTAGGGCGGAATCTGTTGCTTGGTATTAAAAGATCCCCCTTTTTGCTAGCACCCCACGGAAGTGGTTGAACTCCAGCTGCTAGGCCTACTTACTTTTTTTAGTGACCGGGAGTTTTTTTTTTCGCGGCGGGGCCCAAACATACACAACTCCCCCCCTTTTTCCCTTTTTCAACCCCCTTTTCACCCCCACAACTCCCCCCTCCTACAACTTATTTTCCCCCCTTTTAAACCTTTTCTAACTCATCTGTATTATTTTAATTCCTAAAACTTGTCCCCACTCCCCCAGCACACAAGCACCGGCATTCTCACATGTTCTCTTCTTTACAATGGATGATGCTTCTTTCGTGAGATATGCCACGATAAGGTAGTGGGGTTATTGGGGCCGTGGAGCAGCTCGTTTTAAAAATTTTGTTGCTTTCACATATGATTTAAGCAGAGCTGAAAAACCCGGGGTGTTTAGCGCCTTAGTTTTGATAATAATAATAGTAATAATAATAATAATAATAGTAATAATAATAATAATAATAATAAAAATAATAATAATAATAATAATAATAATAATAATAATAATAATAAAAAAATAATTTTTTCCGTTGGAAAAAAACTCCCCCTTACAGGGGGGAGGGTCTGGGTTCGTTTCCCCGGCGAAAGGGGGCATCGGACGTGTTTCCTTACACCGGTTGTCTATGTTCACCCATCAGTAAAATGGGTTCCTGGGTGTTAGTCGACTGGTGTAGGTCATCCTGGGACAAAAAACCTAATTTGCCCGAAATGCTCTGCATAACAAGCGGTTTTTTATATAGTAGTATATCATTGATGTCAGCTAGGCCTGTATACCATGTACTTGTAGTAAATACAGATATTATTATCTATAGTAAAAATACAACTACATATTACATATCCTACCGCCAATAAACATTAATACACCAACTCAAAAAAATCTTTTTTTTTATTAGTGTCACGGTCACGTATTTGACGTTCTTAGCCAAAGTGATATACTACTGGCTTTTTTTTACAATGGCTGCCTGAATCCTTTCCCCAGCGGCGGCAACATAAACATTAGTTGTATTTGTGCCTTTTTTACTTAACATAAACATTATATAGTTGATAACTTATCCCCCCATTGCAAAGGGGCCCCTTTTTTTTCCCCGATGAATTCTTGCTGTTTTTTTTTTTTAATTTGCTTATCTGGGGGTTAAAATGTTTTTTTAGGTTTGTGAACTTAAACCCAATATAATATAAATATAAAAAAAAGTTTATATTAGTTTACGGAAGGATTCTTACTTCGTAAAAAAAAAATTAAGGGGAAAAGTTGGGGCATAAATGTTTTCTGTAATAAAGCTATCAGCAATCTGAGCATTACTAACTAAACCCCTTTTGGAAAAATAAAAAGGGGGGTAAGCATATAGAAAATTTTTCACTGGCTAATAAAATTTTTTATACAGCATATATCGGGCCTTTCTCTTACTTTTCACATTTTCATAAACCCTTTAAACCCAACTAACGCTTTTTCTTCTTAGAAAATTTTGACTTGCTGAGATACGCCATTCTTTATACTTTCGCCATATGTTTTAAGTTTACAGTGATTGCAAAATGTTACTACACTAGTCACATACAATGGTCAAATAAAAAAAAAAAGAAGAGTACCGGAGGAACTTTCCTCTGGGGGCAATGGTGTGATAGTTTCCGTGGTGGAGATATCGTATCCCACACCCAGCGGGGCTTCACCGGCCGGAGGTGTTCGGTGACGTCACGCCATCCAGTAACAATTTCGTGGGGGTCTTTCGCCTCAGCGGCCCCCGGGGGCTGTGCCGAGTGCGTCAACAGTAATGGGGATACTTAGGTTACGTCTGTCGGGGTAAAAAAAACATCCGTTAAATACAGAGGGAGCAGAAGAAATAAAATGATGTAATAAACCTTCAACAATTGGAGAACACTTAAATTTTTTTTATCATGGGCGGCGCTAACGGGGTGGGGGGGTTGGGGGGGGGGGGGGGTTTACCCCCATAAAAAAACTCCCCCAGCCCCCCCAAATAAAAATAGTAATGCAGATAAATGGTTCAGCAAAATGATGAATTCGACACTAGTGCAAAAATTACATAAAAAATAGTTTTAAAATAATGATCAAAATAAGTCTCTAGCCCCCCCCCCCACAAAACAGACACCCTCCAGCATAGAAATTCTGGGGGCCCGGGCCCCGTTTTTTTTACCGATTTAAACTTTTAAAAAAATCCTGAAATATAACATTCTTGTTAAAAAAAATTCATAACATAAAATAACTTAATTTTTAATCTATCAAAAAAAAATTTTCATAAATTTTTTTTTAAATGTTTTTTTTAAATTTTGGGGAAAAAGGAAAAATTCAAGTGTTCCAAAAAAAGCTTTGTTTAGGTTAATTGCAGGTATTTTTTAAAAAAGCATTAAACACATAATTACGATAAGCATACATTGATGATAAATTATGAATATTTAATCTAGGCTAACTCAACAAATCAAATGTTACGAATCAGGGGAATTTTTATTTTTTTAAAATGTTTTTTTTTTATAGCTGGATCATAGTTTTGAAAGCAGCTTTTTACAAAGTTTCCCCATAGTCCCCCCCAAAACCCGTTCAGGTCCATCCGGGGAAAACCACTTTTTACATTACATAGAAAGCCTGTTTCTTAAGTCAAAATATATGTTAATCAGTTAGGTGGTACCGTCTTCTATGAGTGGGAATACTACAAGCCACCCCCCAACCACTAGTGATGCGGGGCAGATTTAAACGATGATGTTTTAAAGGGGGAAAAAAAGTTCTCTTTAGTTTTAAGATTTGTATATCAATTCAAGTACTTTTTTTAACATAATTAAAAAAGGGAAAAATTGGAGAATTTTTTTTTGATCGGCTTTAAATTTTCAGTGCTGGTTTTTTTGCTGGGGTTTCTCATTGTTTGGGCTCTGTAATTTTCAATTTGCCAATTTTAATAAACACATTGAGATTTTGGTTACCATGCAAAACCCGGGGAGAATTTTTGATCCCATAACTCTGAACACTAGTGTACCATACAAAAAAAATGTTTGGATTGGGGGATTAGGGTTTAATATATTATTTTTATAAATTGGAAAATTTTCCGTGAAATTATTTTGAGAATTTTCTTTTTTCCTTAAAAATTTCAATGCATAGCAGACTAAATGATTTTTCCCAAAAAAATAGATTGGTTTTGGGGTATAAAAAGGGAGACCAACCTTTTTTACCCAAAAAAAAAAAGCCTCTATCCTGGGAAAATGGGGAGGTTTTCGGGGGTAAAGCCCCCCCCCCCAAAAAACCCGGGCCTTTTTTAAAGTGTTTTCCCTAATAGTTTTACATTTTTTACAAAAAAGGGAATTTAGCTCCCGCCTCTTCCCAGTGTTCATCTACAGCTCCTCTGTCTTTGGCATGTTGCCTACAGTTCGGGGCCTTTTTTTGGGGTTGGGGGCAGGAACAAAACGGGATTGGTGGATCTCTTTTTTGTTTTTCACCCTTTTGGGAAATTTTGGAAGGGTTAATTGGGAATCCTGGGGTGTTGGGGAGTTGGACTGCAGCTCCTGTGCCTTTTTGGGGTTTGGGGGACAACTAGGCCTCGCGTTCAGTAGACTGGGGGTACGGGGGAATTTCAAAGCGCCCGTTAGGTAAGGTTCGTCAGGGGGGGGCAAGTATTTCCGGCGCGGGTCTTAGTCAGATGATGACCCCCGCAGGAGCTTTTATCGGCCGAGGCCTTCCGCTGGCTTACCGGCCCCCCCTTTTTTAAAAATTTCAATTATAACCATTTTTTATCCCCCAAAAGGGGAAAAGGAAAAAATTTTGTAAATTAATTGTATTAACTGATTTTAATAAAGGAGAAAAAATATTCAGATATCCCAAACTGTACAAATAACCGTTACGCAAGCTAAAAGAATTATTAACATGCAAAAGTTGAAAGTCAAAACTTTTTTTTTATGCAATGTATAAAAAAAAAAATCGTACGCCAGCGTTAAAGAAGGCTAGAAGGGGGTTGCTAAGACTGATTCAGTGTTTCCGTTGGCACTCCTTCCGGGGTTTTGTTTTCCCCATTTAGTTCCCCAAGGGGGGAATGTTCATATTTTAGTTTTGCCTTAGTTAAATTTGCCCCATAAGGGGTTTTTTTTGCCCTGTTGAATCCATGTATTTCCTTTGAATCCACGTATAGTATAGATATGATTGTGGTGTCCCTTTTTGAGTATTTAGCTTTGTGCGCGCGTGAAAAAAGGAGAGAGGATCAGGAAGTGCAAACAATGATCAAAGCTAAACACGGGGTTCTCCTCCCCCTCGCCATGTTTCGCATCCGAGAAGAATTAATATTTTTGTATTACTGTTATCTTCAAATGTTAATTACAAATTAGGTTTAAAATCTGAGATGCTGTTCAAAAAAAGACAAATTTTGAAATCTATCCTCACCGTTATTTTAAAAAATTTTTTGTTTGAAGAGCAGGGGAATGCAACATGTTAATTATTAAAAAAAAAATTGAAATATAGCCCGGCTTGCATTTATTCCCTTTATTTACTGTCCTGCAACTTTTGGCATTCTCTTGTTCAGTGCCCCTTCCTTTTTTTTTCCCATTCTAACCATGCTGTTTTTAGCCGGGGGATCTCTTTTTAATTATTTAAAAAAAAAAAACCTTAAAAAACCCCTATGAAAATTCACCCATAAAAAAGCATCTGTGTTGAAAGATCTGGGAATCCCCCTGTTTCAAAAGGGGGAAGGGGGGCCCCAAAAAATGCTGATTATTTCTCATAAATAGGCACTATGGATCCAAGTATTTAAATAAGCTTACAATTTTTTAAAAAATTATAAACACTGACGAAAAAAGTAGAAACCTCTCCCACCCACTCACAACCAACAAAATGTAATCGAATTGGACTACCTATTATCTATACTTCAACTACCCCCAATTATTTTGGGAAAATGGGTGTCTCGCAGTTTGGGTTGCCAAGGACCGAGCCTTCAACAATCCATGTCCTAAACGACACAGAGTTTAGCTCTTTATACAAAGTACAAGTATAACATCGCCCTTTGTTCCAGTAAGTATGAATATTTTCACTATTACCTGAGTTCGGGCCCCATGTTGGCCTGCAAAACTCTGACACGCCCCCCGTGTTCAGGTGGGAGGGTGATGAAGAAAAGCACGAAGTAGATGAATACCAAATTGAGACAGAATGGAGCCAGGCCCAGGAATAACAACCACTGGTACTTTCCAAACTCCCCGGCGTAGGTCAAAACATCGTCGAAAATAAGTATTCTTTTTCCCCATTTTTTTCCCAAAATTTTAGCGGCTTTTCCCGACAGATCAACAAGCTTTATTTCTCTTAGTAAAAAAAGTTATAAAAATTTTTTAACAGTGAACTTTGCATTAAAATTTATGTATTCTAATTTTTGATACGTAACTGAGGATTTTGGAAGCACTTGGTTAGAGGGGATGTCACAAGGGGGGAGTAAAATCCTAAAATGATCTAGGCAACTGTTCTCCTTCAGGAAGCCTATGTTTTTCCTGGTTTTTTTCCCCTATGACATCCGTTTTAAAAACACTTTTCAACTTAACGGCATCAACTTTTTAATTTTTTTCGTGATTAAAAACAAATCGATATGTTTGAAGTTTTTCCCTTAGAGAGGTTTTTAAAAAAATTTTTCCCCAAGATCTTATTTACAAATAAATGATTAAAATTCGACACTTGCGTCAGTCCTCTCCAGTTGTTTCCTATTGAGATATAATTTTTCCCTTTTCCCGTTTTCTTACGATGTTACCGAGTTTATGGGGGGTTTTTCATGACGTTCACTGAGTAGGGGGGGCTGACTAGTCAAGTAGTATTAGTCTGTTACTAGGTCAAGTGGTACTCGACTAGTATTGCGTCTAGTGGTATTCGACTATTTTCGTCTAGGGGTTTTTTGATGACTAGCTTTGAGTCTAATGGTCCTTGATGCTAGTGCTGAGTCTGGAGGTCCTTGATACTGGGACTTGACGCTAGTACTATCTGGTGGTGTGTAGTCAGTGTGCTTGTGAGGTCTAAAATCAGCCACACCTGCCCTTCGTAAATAGCTGTGGGGACACGCCTCTCGACTTAAGCCCCCAGGTCTTTTGTCTTTGGACTAGCGTCGGTTTTTTTGGGTCAGGTAAAACACGTGGTGCACCCCATTGGGGGGGTGCTTGGAGGACCCCCACATGACAGTGGTGCTTGATATTTTCTGTCTATTAGTACTTTGATGTTATTAGTACTGAGTCTAAAAGGTTTTTAATTTAGATTGAGTGGTGGAGCTTGTTGACATTTATTGAGGTTCTGGTACTTGATGACACTAGTTCTGAGTAGTAGTACTTGGTGACACTAATATTAAGATGAGTGGTACTTGTTGACACTATAACTGAATTTTTATTTCATGATGATAGTATTGAGTCTAGTGGTTCTTAATTATACTAGTATTGATTCTAGTTGTTTTTTGATACTGGCACTTGGTCGGGGAGCTTTTGACATTAGTACTGAGACAGGCTCGTTAGGGCCCCAAGTTCCCACTTGCTTTTTTTTAAGTATCCTTGAAAATCGGGGGCCCAGCCAGGCTGTGGCTCGTAGGGTTTTTTGCCTGCGGCCAGCGGAAAAAACCCGGGGTTTTTAAAATGAGCAAAATTATTCACCGGGAAGCTTGGTCAAACCGGGCTCCGGGATGTTCCCCCTTAAACGACTTCCAGATAGGGAGTGATGCTTGATGGTACTACCCCGGGGAGTGTAGTGATTCTTTGACACTAGTCCCAAAAGGGGGTATTGTTCTGAAAAAACGTTGGCATTAAGGGGGAGAATCATTGATGTCACAAAAATGGACTTGATCCGAGAAATCAGGCCCTTCTTCCTCGGATCCCCCCTGGGCTTTCCCCCGGTGCTGAAAAAATTTAAGGGTTTAGCGCTTCCGGTGAATATATTCTTATTCTTATAATGGGGGAATCCAAACCCCCTTGGGGGTTATACAGCGCCTGGGGGAGGGGGATGGAAGGTTTGGGGTTAATTCAGGAAACGAGCACAGACCCCCCCTAGATCAAAACCCCCCAAGATAAAAAGGGAAACCCTTTCCCTTTGGGGGGCCAGAATAAAAAATAATAATACCGTTTAAAAATTATATTTTTTTTATGTAATCTTGATTTATTATTTTCTTTGTTATTGTTGTGAGGTCACCCATCGTGTTTCTTTGGGGAAATTAATTTTTATTGTTAAACACCACTCGCATTATTTATGGATGAAAATTAAACCATAAGAGTTACGTATATAGCGCCAGAAGACATTTCACAACACTTTTTTTAAAACAAAAGGGGGAAAGCCTCCTCCCCCTTCCGCTTAATGAAGACAATCGGGAAAAAAAAACTCAGAAAAAAAACGACCGTGGTGTGGAGGATGCCACCTGCGTGACGACACAGAGTTACAACACAGTCTTGACGTGAACAATGGGGTGTAAAAAAGATGACGATTTCCGGAAGCCCCCCATAGTCCCGTCCCCCCGACAGGAAACTATGGGTACTTTCTAAAAATTTTTAAAAACTAAGTCCTTTGGATTTTGGGGGACTTTCGGGAAATTTTTTAAAACTAAGTCTTTTAGCTTTTTTTTTGGGAAAAAATATTAAAATACTTTTAAATTTAATTTTTTTTTTAATGTTACTTTCAATTATCCCCAACCAAAAAAAGATGTGAGCGGATATTATTATTATTATTATTATTATTATTTTTTGGAAAAAATAAAAATTTGATACCGACATGTTTTTGGAAAAAAACACGCATGCAATGATTAAGATATTAAGAAAACAAAGTCCTAAAACTCCAGGCCAGTGGAGTCATATTTTAAGGAAAGTTTCGCCACGAGTGGCTTTTCCCCGCCCCTTGAAGTAGCTAAAAAAAGCAGATAGGAAAATTGCGTTTTTTTGGGTTTTAAATTTAACGATCTGTTTGTCAAAAAGCAAGTAAAATTTTTTGTTTGAATAATTTCACAAAAAAAACATTCTGAACCAAAAAAAAAAATATATTTCATTATGTTCGTTTATTATTTAAAATTTTTGAAAAAAGTATATTTAGTTGGATTGGGGTAAATTAAATTGCGCTTGTTATAATAATGTTAGGTAAGTTTTCTAAGGTTTTTTTGGTACAAAATTTTAATTTTTTTCTTAAATAAAAAAGTATGTCTTTAAACGTATAAAGAAAATTTTAAAAAAAGGCTTAATTTTATATGAGTTTTTGCTAATTGACCAGTTTTACCTATTCGGCACGACATATATATAATACAAGACGTCATGTGAACATATTAAAAAAAGGAGTTAGCTTGCTACCATCTGTCCGGGTTGCGTCGGTAGGCCTCCTTGATGTATATCACAGACTGGGGGGGCTCAACCCCATGGTAGCCATTCTGTGATTTGTTTGCAATCGTGTTAGTACGGTTTCGTGATTCCTTTTTAAGGGGTATTATCTAATGGTGTTTTTGCTTACCCCCCTTTTTCCTATGTTTACTTGACCTCTTGTACCATATATATTGCTTATTCTGGCTACTCTGTATTAGGTTGGGGAAGAAGCCACTGTTGAGAAACGTACTGTTTTTATTTGTGGTAAAGCATTAGAAAAAACCTTTTTAATAACTTTTCTACTTGTTGTCTTACCTCTCACCCTAAGACTGAAAAATATACGTCCTATTTTATGGCTCCCTCTCGTATTTCAAACATGTCCTGTAGTGCCCTTTTTTGTCCCAAGGCTCCTCTCGTATTGCAAACAGCCTATCTACCATATCTAATCGATTCTCCAGTTACTTTGTATTTTTTTTGGGTTATCCTAGGTCCTTTACACACATGCTGCTAGGTATGATAATCTATGTAACTGTATTTGTGTATCCTGAATAAACCTCCATGATTATGTAACCCCCCCTGTCCTTCTAGCTTCTTTAGTGTTGAAAATTTGGGAGTTCCTTAAGTCTTTCCTCGTAGTCTTTTCCCCCATAATTCTAATGTCAGTCTTGTTCCATTTTTCTTCATGTATTTCATTAGGTGTTGGTTACATGCTCCAAGATGGGACTAATGTATGTTAGTCCTAAATGAATTTTTGCTCAAGTTCCTGAAAACATTTTTTAGGCTAATTTTTATAACGGGGTTTAAAAACCATTGTTTAAAAACGGGGGGTTTAAAAATCCTGTTTTTAATCTTATATGTTAATTTTTAATAAGTTATAAATAGCCTTTTTTACAACTTTTTTTAATATGCTATGCATAAACATTGCATTCATGATGATTTAATTATTTCTATTTAAATAACAGTTCTTATTGTCATTTTGTGATAATTCGAGATTGTTTTTTTTTTCATAAACACTAAGTAACAGCTACTTTAAGTTAAAAGAACAGTGGCAGACCACACTTACAGAGAAGAGTATAAAAATTTTAAAAAAGCAGGGGAATTAATTTTCATCTTTTTAAAAACCCCCATGTAAAAGGGATGGTAGTTTCATTGGTGATGGAAATCTATTTTGGAATAATAACAACTAACAAGAAAGTATTAAGCCCCAAAAAAAAAGGTATAGTTTAAAAAAAATTTTTTGTTCGGTTTAAACCATGGTGTAATCCATCAGGTTTAAACCTTTTTTTTAAATGGGCCCTTTCCGTTGCATATACTACGGGGGTATATAATATATATGTAACCTCTGGTGATATGCTTGGTACAAACTCCAGTTTTTTCTGTTTGCATTTGTCTGCATAAGTGAAATGTAGATATAAATCCAAATGTACATTTTTAACCCTTTTGGGGGGGAAAATGCCTGGCCTTTTTTTTGTATCCATATGCTTTTGCGTTTTAATTTTTCCCCGGGAAATTGGGGTCAACGCCCCTGGGCCCCGGCCCCGTGCCCCGGGGTGGATATAGGATGCACAAAAACTAGCCACTTCTTTGGAAAAAAACTAATCTGCAGCGCTTTTTTCCCCCTAGGGTGTATCCTGTTTAGCATGGATTTAATTGTTTTGGGAACCCAAAATTGGGGAAAAGGTGTTTAAGGGGAAAAAACAGTGTCGTGTTAAATATGTATTGTGTAATACCAATGAGTGATGTATCATACTCTCAAAAGCACAGTCATTTTTTCCCCGTATGGGTTTTAATAGAGTTCATAACTTATAAATTCAAATTATTATATATATATATATATATATATATATATATATATATATATATATATATATATATATATATATATATATATATATATATTTGAAAAAAAGATTTGTTTAGGGAAAAATAAAAGTCGGCAAGTTTGACTTAAAACACAAAATTATATGTCTGAAGTCAAACGCTAAATTATAATATTCTGAGCCGCGGGGAAAATTTTTTTGAAAATTTCCAGGAAGAAAGCATTGAAGCAGTCCCCGGAAAATGTTACTCTGTATTTTTTTGTATTATCTAGTTATACTGCCCATGAAGGGGGTCCCGCCCCCGGGCCCCAGGGGGGTTGGGCCCCGAAACCTTCTCCAGGTATCCAACCCCAAAATTAGTTATAGTTAACCAGTAGTATTAATTCTTCGCCTTGATAATAAAAACTTCCATTAACTGGGGAAATTTCATTATTTTTTTTGAAAAAAGAAAACGAGATGAGTAAATTATTTTGAAATTTAGCTTCAGATTTCATCAAGAGTTTCTGTATGTCAATATATAGGTTTTTTTTTTCAGGGTGGGGGGTTAAAATTCGCCTTCGTCCGCCGCGTGTCAGCCCGTTCAAAAAAAAAAGGTGGCCTCCCGGGGAATTTTTTTTTTTTTGGGGGGGGAGGTGCGTAGGGATTTCACCATTAAAGTACATCCGCATTCAAGTTCCCAATAATGCCCCCCTTTTTTTTTGGAACCCGAATTATCCTTGTCGTAGGCCCCACGACACGACTGCACAACAGTCATGTTCTTCGCCTTCGTCAGAGGGCCAGAACCCCCTTTCCTTTCCCCTTTTTCAACTAAATCTCAAACTGGGGATGCAAAAACAATCGAGGGATTTTTTTTACTACGAAGGCTTCAGAAAATCACTAAAAGGTTTGGGGAAAAGTAAAGGTTTCAGGATGGTTATGCAAAAACTGGTCACTGTTTATGTTTTGGGGAACATTCTTTGTGGCCCCCCAAAATTTTTTTAATAGTAGACTTTCGCCGCTGTCAGGTGATAGCGTCGAGTCTGATGCGATATTTAACCTTCGAAAACTTGAAAAGATCTCGAAGGTATAAATAAGACTTGTTCAGAGGGAAAGATGATAAATGCTTTAAACTTCCCCCCGTAAATTAGCTTTTTTTTGACTTCAACTTTCATGCACGAAGAATAACATTTTACAATCCTTACAGAAAAGGGCGAAAATTTTTTCTTTTTTTTGTTTCCACTTTCAGTTTTAAATTTTGGGTATTTTTAAAAAGTGAATTGACGGGGGTTTCGATCCCAAAAAAATTCCCGATGAGGGGTGGGATTGCTCATCGCCGAAACTATTGCTCAGTCCTAGACTAAAGGCCGTCTGAAGGCTTGGGACACTTGCCATTGGGGTCGGGTCAAAACCCCCCCGAGGGCAATTTATGTCTGGGAAGTTATGAAAGTACGGATATCAGCATCTTCGTGAAATGAGGGGAAATTGAAAAATGAGGATCCATGGGGGGTGTGGTGATAATTTCTTTGTGTTTCTTTTTGGGTTGGTAGAGTAGTAGTGGGCGGGGGTTCAGTACTTTCTGTGGTAGTTGGAGACAACGTCGTCTCCTCGTTTTGTTCACTTGTTATGCTTGAAGGTTCCGGACGCTGCCGATGGATTTTGGGGAGTAAAAGCCCGGGAAAAGAGTCGGTGATTTTCCCTCCGGGCTGGGGATGAAGTGTGATGTGTTCCATGCGGGGAAAGGGGAGGGGGCTACCCCCGTTATAGTTGCAATCACTAACATCACAGTCACCATCAAAAACCCCAGCCCCCTCTTGTCATAGTGTTTCACTGCGTAACTGCGCTATTTTAGGGGATACTTTCAGATATCGTACACCAGAAGGCTTGAAATTAATCTTAAAAGTATTGACACTTGATTAGAATTCCACGTGCTTGACTTTTACCCGGGGAACTTGCTTGACGTCTGGTTCGAATTCCCCCCTTTTTTAACACCTGATTCGAATCACTGAGGCCTTTTGATGTTATACACCCAAAATTAATTATGTCCAAAAAGTTTAATTTCAAATTTACCGTTTAACAATGAAAGTGTCTACCCAAAAAAAAAAAATTGACAGGTGAAAGGGGGGTTTTGGGCACCTCTGCAGCAAAAAGGGGCTCGACAGGAATGTGATGGTGTGGCGGGGTTGTGGATATGGAATGAGAGAGGCGGTGGACCTCTGAGCCTCATTTGCCCCCTTTTGACTCATTCATGACATCTTACCTCCCCCTCCCCTGCCATTTTTTTTACTTAGATACAACTCAGGTTTAAAATTTTTCTGTAAGGTGGCTATTTTTAAAAAAATAAAAAACCCCCAATGAACCACTTCATTTTTCTTTTAACCAAAAAAATGACACTGAAAAAAAAATATATACATTATATGAAAAAAAAAAGAAAACGGGGTTTTTAAAAATTCACCAGTTTACTCCAGACAAAAAACAACTTTTTTCATACCGGGTGCTGGGAAAAAGCATCCCACCCCCCTGTTGCCAGTTATAAAAACATCAACTCCTTAATAAGTGCTTAACTTCCTCTCAAAATTTCCGGTACGTTTTTTTTTTCCCCCATGGGATTTTTTAACACAACGGGGAGATCTTTCAAGGGTGGTTGCTTGCTGCTGGTGAAGGGCATTTGATCCAAGAAATTTTGGTTTGACCTCCCCTTCCGTGGATCGAACCTGACTGCCTCCTATTACCTGAGCGCTACATGACCCCTGCGGGTTAATTCAACAACTGCCTGACCTTTTTTCCAATGCCCCTGACCCCTGCCAGTCAATGATCCAGTCACCTGACAACAAGCCAGCGAGCCCCAGTCACCCTGCTCTTTTGCTATTCCCTAAAATTTATCCCCCCATAGCGCCTCGCATTTTAACCCTGGCCCCTTTCCCCCTTTGACTCAAGACTTCCCCCAAAAATTTCCCCTTTTTTTTGTCCCCCTTCCCCACTCACCCACTTGTATCTTACCTGGGGTTTAAAATTTCTGTCTGCCCCCGGTTTAAACCCTTTTCCCCAATTATTATTAAAACTAAGCCTGGTCACACACTGGGCCGGGGGCGTTGCCCCCCAACTTTTGGTAAACCCCAAAAGGCATACAGCGCTGCCCACTTCCTCCTTGCCTCAGTTTTGGGACATAATGAGAAGCGCTAAATCAATAGGGGTCATACTTTGTATGGGGGAAGGAAAACTAGGGGGGTTAATCCAAGGAGAGGATACTTCCACTTCCCTTTTTCAAGAGCCCTCACCGGCATCAAGGTTCCCCTTAGGGGGTTTTGGATCATATTTTTGTATAACCCCCCTGGTTTAGCGCCCATTTGATTATAATAATAATAATTTGGGGGCATATATATCCCGAATACTTTTGGTTCATATATAACCCATTTATTTTAACTTTTATTTAGGTTTATTTTTCTTATTATTTATTAAATAAAGCAAGAAGCCAAGAAAGGGGGAATGAAATCAAAATTTGGGCATTTGGAAGCTTAAAAACCCGTAGGGTCATTTCCCTTTTTGGGGGAGGGGGCCCCCAATTTTTTTGGCGTAGCTCTTTCCCGCTTCAACAAACTTTTCCTATGGAGAAGAAATTATGGAGGAATAACTTACTTTTCTTCCTTTTTTTTTTTTTCCCCCCCAGAGTTCACCTTCAGGTTTAAAACCCCCTCAGCCCTGCTGAAGGCTCCCCCGGCTGAACAAGTTTTTTTTTAAATTTTTTTCATTCAACTTGTGTTGTTTTTTAATTATAACATTATGGTGGCGGAAAAAACCTTTTGGAAAAATAATTGCTGCCAAATTCCTACGGCCAAACTGTTTCATGAGAAATGATTGCCCACCCCCGAGAACATTACCTTTGGGGTTGTCATTTATTGATGTAAACCCATGTTCTCGCCTTTAAAAAAAATTATTTGTTTTGTAACCTGCAATTTAAAATATGTTTGCATGTAGTATAATTAAATACAATTTAGCTTTAAAAAAAAAGCATTGTTGTTTAAGGAGTGTGCCGAATCCATTAAAGATCAGATTATGTAATATACTACTGTATAACATATACAAATATGACAAGATCAATCAGTGGTCTTTTTAATAAGAGTAAGAAAAATTTTTTACTTTTTTCCACACTGAGGTGGGGGTTCGGTCCCCAGTACGGGGGGGAAAGTGGGGGGGGGGTTTTTAAATTAACACCCTGCCCCATTTCACTTAGAGGAAAAATAGGTACCTGGGTAAAAACTGGTGGGGGTTTTTCATCCTGGGGACAAAATTAACCTAATTTGCCCAAAAAGCTCTGCATAACTAAAAAACTTTCTATATATTTGGGCATTTACCTGGGAGAATTCCGGGGGGTTAAGCCCCCCCGGCCCGGCCGGGGACCAGGCCTCATGTTGGCCCGAGCCTGATCAACCAGGCTGTTACTGCTGGCCGCCCCAGCCCAAAACGAACCCACCCCGGCTGGTCGATGTCAGCTTTGACTGTATAAGTTATATAATGTACTTGCAGAAATAAAGATTAGTATTATTATTTTAAAAGAAACTGAAAGACAGCACAAGGCAATCAAACCTGTGTGTTTCAGTCACTGCATGATTTGCCAGAAATCTCCTGTATACCAAAACCCCCCAGCACCTATATTCAGTATATGCTAGGCTTCTAATGTTTTAACTAAAGCTCCTGGGCTTCAGTTATGAGTTGAGTTGTAATTTGTGGTTTTCCCTTTGGGGGAGTTGAGCTACAACTCTCTTTAATACAGGTACTATAAAATGCATTGAATTTAAAAAGGGCTAAGATTATGTTATTCCCCATCGGGGAATATTCAAACCAAACAACACATCTAGGTAAAAAAATTGCTTTTTTGAAAAAAAACAACTGTGACAGATTTAGTGGCTTTTAAATTCTGTTTATAAAAGCTAATGTGTGGGGGTCATACAGCTCCGGGGAAAAGGGGGAAGGTAATCAGGGGGTGGACAGATGGGCATGGTATTCCCAAAATTTCTTGGAAAAAAGAGCCCTTCACTGGCATAAATGCCCCCTTTCCCCCCTTTACGGGAAAAAAAATTTTTTTTAAAAACTTATTTTTTAAAATTAAATGAGTTAAAATGTAAGTTATCGTATGGTCGTAATAAAGAACTTAATTTGTGCTATACAAAAGCAAGGTATGGATAAGGCTCCACTTAAATCACTTAGTGTAGTGTCAACTGTTACTACATCTTCCGAGAATAAGGGGGAAAATTTTTTGACCCATGTAAGTGATTTTTTTGGGGAAACTAACAACATTCAGGTGTTCTCAGAAGGTTTTAAGTTCCCCGGCTCAGTAAACAATGTTTTCCACAAGGGGGTTCCCCTTTTCTGCCGGGTAACCGTTGGGGCATGTTTGCCTTTTTCCCGCTGTCCCTGTTCACCCCCAACCCCAGTCTACCTGGGGAATTCCAGGGGTCAATGCCCCGTGGCCCGGTCTGTGACCAGGCCTCCTGTTGGACCAGGGCCCCCATCAACCAGGCTGTTACTGCTGGCCCACGCAGTCCCCAAAATTTTGAACCCAACCGGCTGGTCAGGTACCATTTAGGTAATTTTCCCCTGCCTGCTTGAAGACAGCCGGGGGTTTTTGGTAATCCCCCTGGGGGTATGCTGGGAGGCAGGTGAACAATCTTGGGCCCCTTTTCACTTATTGTGATTTTTGTGTGCAAGTTTTTAAACCCCCAAAAAATTTTTCCCTGTGTATATAATAATGTATCTCTCCCGCCTGGTTTTTTGAAGTACAGGTTTAGGAACTTCAAGCGTTCCCAGTAGTTGAGGGGTTTAAAGCACTTATGCGGGGGGGGGTTCTCTGCACATTTTCAAGGGAATTTTTCCCCCCCCTTTAAAGGTGCTTGGGCGAATATTCCAGCCTAGATAGAACAAGGATCTGTAAAGGGCAACATGGGCTTGGCATCCCGGTTTTGAAGGTTCTCCTTATCCATCCTGTCATTTTCGAGCAGATGCAATTGCTACTTTGTTATGGTCCTTGAAGGTGAGATCCTCTGACATGATCACTCCCAGGTCTTTGACATTTTTTTTTTTGCTCATTGTGGGTTGGAATTAGTTTTTACTCCGATAAATTTTAATTTCTTCAGTTTTCCGTATCTGAGTTTTTAAATTTTTCATTGAACTTCTTTTTTTTTCAGCCCATTTAAACATTTGGTTTTTGTTGGGGGCTTCAGTGTCTTCCCCCGGGGAAGTCAAAAAATTGGGTTTTCATCTGAAAAAGGGAAAAACACAGCACTGTGGCTTACCCCCCGTCTGTCTGAAAAGGGGAAAGGATGGGAGCAAGTACTGTGCCTTGTGGAACAGAAACACTGGGGGAAACCTTGTAAAGTCTGATATGGGGGGTGAAAAAGGATGGGGGCAAGTACTGTGCCTTGTGGAACAGAAACACTGTGGCATACCCCCGTAAAAAGTCAAAATGGGGGGTGAGGAATAGGATGGGAGAAAAATACTATGCCTTGTGGAACAGTAAGTACATTTGTACAGAAAAAAAAAAATACCAAAAAAAATTTTTAATGGTTATACTGTCACCACGGGGCCGGGGAACCTGTGGATCAGCCCCGGATGAATGTTTTATAACAAATGTGTGATTCTAATGTTTGAGGGCACCAGTAATCCCATAATAAATCTGTTATGTCTGTAAAACTACCAGATGAGCTCTTCCCCAAGCCAGTCTTCCTTTTTTAAGACTTTTTTAAAGGTTGCATATCAACAGTTACGGCCCCTGTCGGTATATCAGTGCAGAATTTTTTTTTTAAAATCATAGGCTGGGTGGCAGGGGGTTTTTTCTAAGATCTTACAATATGATTTTTTGCTGTATTTTAAAAAAGGAAGTGAAAAAGTCAGGGGGGTCATACAGTGAAAAGGGAGTTATTTAAAATATTTTTTTTTTCCCCCCCCCTCCTGGGGTGTAGAAAAAAGATTCAGAAAAATTTGGGCCCCAGGGAGGGCCCCAAAAGTTTTGATAGCTGAACAAGTTACAGCTGTAATGAATTAGATCTGGTCACAATTATCCCCCAATTTTAAAAAGGTAATGACAATTATGACTGGGGGGAAAGGGGGAGTTAATGGGGGTTTCCCCCTTTTGGGGGTCCTTGTCGGGAAAAGGGGGTTATCGGTCTGGGGAAATTTGGGCCCCCTCTTGGTCTTCTTCCTCAGACCGAACCAATTTTCCCCCAATCCCCCTTTTCCCATCTTCCCCCTCCCCTTTTCCCTTTCCTCCTCCTCATCCCTCCCTTATTTCCCCCAGTTTTGCCCTGGGAGCTCCCTCAGGCATTCTTTTCCCAAAAGGGGGGGGGAATTTTAGTCCCCCCATTCCGTTGGGGTCCTTGGCGGTGGTGTATTTTCCCCGGGAATCTGGATCGCCTGGGGATGTCCCGCCCCCTCTCCGGCCCCCCGGGGGTGGATTTGGGTATCTTTCGGGCACGGGTTTTTTCCGGGGGGCCCCCCCGGGGGGGGGGGGCCAAGGGGGATTTTTTTGTGGCGGATATCCGGCCCCCTTTTTTTGTCCGCCGGGGCTCGGGGGGAGGGGGGGTTGCTCCCCCGGTTGCTGGTTTACTGGCGTGAAGGGGGGGGAAAAACCACGGGTTCCATGCAGCATCTGCTTTGCGGTGTTGAGGCCTTTTCTTGGGCAGGGGGGGGATTTGCGCTCCCTTTCATTCCCCTGGGCCCCTTTTTATTTTTCCCCCTTTTTTTTTTTTTTTTATTTTTTTTTTTTTTTCTTTCTTTTTTTTTTTTAAAAAAAAAAAAGAAAGAAGAAAAAAACCATGGCTGACCCAATCCAGGGCCCCCCTCCCCGGGGGCCCCTTTTTGATACCGCCCCAGTACTGCCCCGCCTCGTTAACGGATGACACTTTGGACACCTCTCATGCCCCTGTACCTTTTGCTGGTGCGGGGCCCCCTGCTTCAGGTACCAGGGTCCCACTGGCCCTTTCAAACCCTCTGACCTTCGCTCTTCTCTGACCTTGTTCCCCCCTTTTTTCCCCCCGACGGTGCGGGTTTTCCCAAAAAAGCCCCGTCTCCCATCGGACCACCCCTTTTCCCCACAAAAACGACCAAGACCCACACATGACGATTCGACACCCCCTTTCGTTCATCGAGAAACGACCACCCCCGTCACGCACCCCAAACTCTCTGTTTAAAAATACTCAATGGACAAATTTTTTTCCCCAAATTCCCCCTAATACCTATCTTTCAGACCATAGTATTGGTGGTTTTCCCCCCCCCATGTTGGTAAAAAAATCTCATTTCACGCTCTCAAGAGCGCACTCGCATCATCAGGGCCCCGAATGCTGGCCAAGTCGGATCTTTCTTTTTTACGACCATTGACAATACACCTGTTACTATTGACAAGCCCCTTTTCCCCCCAAAAACTTGTTGTGGTTCTGTTTTTGCCCCCATTGCCAAACGGAAAATTTTCCCGACATGTGGGGGTGACATTTTGGGGGCGGGGGCCCCCAAAAACTCCCTACCTTTTAAATTTACATTTTTTTTCCCCAGCCAATAAGCGAAGACTTTTTTCCTTGTAATATAGCTTTTTAACGTTTGACTGCCGAGAACTGCCACCTTCCCCCACATTGCAGGTAAAAAGTTTACAAGTTCGAAAGGGACCTACAAGCAGTGTAGAAACTGCTGGCGTTTTGGTCATCCGGGAAAAAATTGGGGTCCATGGCCAATCCCCCCTCTGTGGTGTTTTTGGGCCATGCCAGTTCTTCTTGAAAAATTTACCTCCCTCTTGCCTTAACTGTCATAGGCACATCCTTCATATTCTCCCCGTTGTCAGGTTTACCAAAAGAGCGGGGAAAACCGTTGTCTCAAAGGGGGGAAGGCTTCCCTTTCTATGGTTTTTCTCTCTTGCCTTCAAGGAAATTCCCCCATTTTTTCTCCCCGGGAAACGTCCCCCCGTTTTTGGGGCCCAAACTTCCACGGCTTCCTCTGTGGTTGCCTCATCCCCGTCCCCCCTGTCTCGAATCTTTTGATGCCCCTTGGGGCCCAGGTCCCTACCTCGGCTTCCCATACTATCCACACTCCTTCCTCTATTCCTCGCACATTTTTATTCACGCCCCTCCTACACCTAAACCTAAAACCCCCCCTCTTATAACCCGGCCCCAAAAAAACCCTATTGCCAGGTTCTTCGCCTCCGACTAGCCCAACGTGTTTGGAGGTTCATCCCCCCCTCCTAAAATCTACCTTCACCCCCCGTCCCCTCCCAAGTCCCTACGACAGTTCCCTTTTTACCTCCTCGTCCTCTCTTTAGTACAGCCCCCTTTACTGGGGGTAGTTTCTTCCATTTCTAATGTAGTCTCCCATTCTGCATTTTTTGACTTCAAACACGGGGAAATACAGAATATATTTCAAAAGACTGGGCCGATGATGGACACTACTCCATCGGGGGTTCCCCAATCTCTCTTCTTCGTCTCAACCCCCTTTCCTTCCCGTCCTCCCCCCTCTCTGTTTGGGGCTTCCGCTGCCCCACACGTGGACTTTTAAAACCCTAGTCCATAGCTTCCTCTCACTACCACTTCTTTTTTTTCTCCATAAATCTTGGCTTATTTGCAGTGGAATCCCCGAGGCCTGGGGGGTAACGGGGGTGAGCTTCAGGTGTTGTTTCCCTTTTTTTCCCCATTGGGGTTTTTTGAAGGGGCCCCAAACTACAATCCACTGTTATCAGGCCCTTTTCAGGCTATAATTTGTTATATTATCGGACCCTTTTTTCCGAGGAACCTTTTTAACGAAAGTGCTCCCTTATACGCACTGGTGTTCCATACCCAGTCATTCCCTTTTCCCCTTCAAAAGCAGCCCGTATCCACTTGAATAAGTGGTATCCCTCTGTTCTTTATATCTCTCCCCCGGGCATTGTCTATCCCAGATGTTGATTTTCGGGTTTTTTTCCCCCTTACCCCAAAACCCTTCTATTACTTGGCTTTTTTCGCACCACTTTCTCGGGGGGGGGCCGCACTGTGACTTTGGTTTTTCCAGTTGGAGGCATTTCTTGCTTCTTTCCCCCTCCATGTTTTAAATACGGGTACTCCTACCCATTTTGATCCCCGAACTCATTCTTTCTCCTGCATCGATCTTTCCATCCTCTTCATCAATTGTCCTTGACTTCACCTGGTCTGTCCCCCCGGGGGTTTTTCAAACGATCATTTCCCAATTATCCTAAAGTCCTCTTTTTTCCACCCCCCCTTTTTGCCCCTGGCAATTTGACCGGGCGAAATGGGACTTTCGCACATTTTTCTGCCTTTCATGAGGTTCCCCCCGTCCCCCTTTTATGGGGGTTTTCATCTCTTTTCGTCCCCCCCTCTTCACAGCGGCTTCACATTCTATTCCTAAAACCCCCCGGGGGAAGCATCCTCAGAAGTGCGTGCCTTGGGGGTCTCCTACGGGTCGGGCGGGGCTTTTTAAAGCGCTGCATGGGGGGAGGGGGTCGGATAACAGAACCACGGGGAAACTCCCCTTATTTTAAGCAAAAAAGGGGTATTGCTCGCCGTGTCATACGTGATGCTAAACCCCTTTTTGGCCAGATTACGTTTCTACTGTCACTTCGGCTTCCTCGATGAGTGCAGTCTGGGGGAAAAAAAGGGGGAAAATTAGTGGTAAATTCTCCCTGACCCGGGGCCTGTTCTTCAGGTTGCCGGGGTATTTAACACACCCTCTTTTTCCCTTGCCACTGAAATTTTTGGAATCATCTCGTCCGCATTTTCAGGGTCTACATCTATGCCCCCCTTTTCCCTTTTTCTAAGTCCGCCAGCGGGGGTTTAAACCCTTAGATTTTCTTCTCTTAGAGAAGAATCCTATAATGTGCCCTTTTTCCCCTTCCCCAAAACTGGGCCCCAAAATTTTTTGCTTGCCAAAATCGGGGGGGGGCCGGCCCCGGATACATATTCGTATGCTGCAGCATTTACATAGCTCTTACTGTCCTCACCTTTAATCTCATTGGGGGCAAGGGGCCCCTTCCCCCCCTGTGGAAGTCTGCTTTTTTTCCCTTTTCGAAAAAACCGGTACTACGGGACGTGATTCCTCTCACTACCGTCCCACGCTCTTACCAGTGCAATTTGCAAGGGGGAAAGTCTAGTTAATAGACGTTTGATGTGGGGTTTAGAGACTCACAATAGTCTCTCCCCATCAATATGGCCCCAAAAGGGGCCCTTTTGCCATTGACCCTTTGGGGGCGCTTGGGGACGATATTCGTAATGCCTTTTTGAAAAACCTTCGGCTATCGCTATCTTTTTTAACCCCTTAGAAGGCTTATGACACAACTTGGAGATATAATATCTTGGCCCAGGCCCCTCCTTAGGCCTCCGAGGCAACCTACCATTCTTTCTTAAGGGGCCCTTAACTGACAGACATTTCCCCGGGCCCCGGGGTTGTAAAACTCTCCCGGGGAAATTTTCCAAGCTGAAAAAGGGTCCCCCCCGGGGTGGGTTCTGAGCACAACCTCTTTTCTTTTTATAAATAATCTGGCATCTGTTTTTCCCCTCCAATATTTGGTCATCGCTCTATGTGGACGACTTTGCTATAGCTTGTGCAGGTGCTGACTGTCACCTCATTGCAGTTTTTTTCCAGCATGCCATAAACCAGGTTTCTGTTTGGGGCCCCCCCTCACGGGTTTAAATTTTCTAGTGGCAAAACTCATCAAATTACGTTCACTGGGCGTTCAGTGGTCCCCCGATCATCCATTGTACCTATACGGCTCCCCGTACCCCCAAAAACGTGATACAGGGGGTTTCCCCGGCCCCTGTTTGACCGCGGGTTTTCCTGGAAACCTCACATTACCCCTGAAGGGGACTTTTCATACCCCGGTGAACCCCCCAAAACCCCCGCACATTTTTTAGGGGGGGTGATCGTAGAACCCCCTTCGCCAAACATTCCCCCCCTTTATAAAATTTTATTATGGTGACCAGATATATTCGGCAGCTTCTCCTCCCCTCTTTCCAGAATCCCATCCATCACCAGGGATTACGCTTATGCCTTGGTGTTTTTTCTTCCCCGGTTGAGAGCCCCATGTAAAAAGGAAAATTCCATCCTTTGTCCAAACATTGCATTCGCTATTTTTGGGGGTCTCATGACCCCCGCAACCTTCCATGTATGGGATTTTTAATTTTTAAGGGGCTTTTTATTTGTTTGTCCCCCCCGCTTACTTCGTTTTTTGTCTACATTCACTCGTGTCTTCCCTTCAGCTCCCACCTCTATATGTTCATGTGACATCCCCCTTTTCCCCCCACCCCCTTGGGAAGTTCCCTGTCCGGTTCTATTCCTCTACCTTGGGGAAAGCCCAACCCCCCGGCGGCTTCTCGCTCTTTTTTTCTAGACCACTTCCGTTCATTCCCATGCCATCGCAGCCCCCGATGGTTCAAAGTCATCTGACGGCGTCGGATTCGCAGCAGTGTTTGGGGGCAGCGTTGTACGGGGGGATCTATTACCCTCGGCTAGCTTTTTCGGGGGAATTGTCCCCCTTCTTTTGGCACTTACCCCATTGCATCTATGCCTGAGTCACCATTTTTGGGTTTCAGACTCCCTTGGGGTTTACGGGCCCATCCGTAAAATTGATACACCTCCCCCCCCAGTTTTTTTACCCCCCCTTTTTCCCGTATCTTTAGCAAGCATAAAGATATTGTTTTTTGGGGGGGCCCTGTTGACGTACAGGGCAATGAACAGGGACACTGCTGCGCGGTCAGCAGTACATGCCCTTTCCCCGTTTCATATAGAGGTTTTTTCCTTTTACGGACTATTTTGCGGTCATTGCTCCCCCCCTTTTGCACCCGTTGGCAAAAACGCTGTTCCCCGCTGAATAAAAAATTTTATTCTTTTAAAACCGGTTATAGGTTTCTGGCCTTCTTCTTTTCACCAATGTCGAGGGGGAGACTACT
Source organism: Cherax destructor (assembly GCA_009830355.1). Classification (NCBI taxonomy): domain Eukaryota; kingdom Metazoa; phylum Arthropoda; class Malacostraca; order Decapoda; family Parastacidae; genus Cherax; species Cherax destructor. The sequence continues at coordinate 53,367 of WNWK01011575.1, forward strand.
TTCCGTCTTCGCATCGGCCACCCCGGGCTTACTCACGGGTATCTCAGGGGAGGCCCCCCGCCCTCTCTGTAGCATTGTCGGGTTTCCCCGTGTCTGTTGACATATCCTTTTGGGGCTCCCCCTCTACCCAAGAGCACGCAGAATTTACCTTCCGCTTCCCCTGCGGCCCTTTCTTTCCCTTTCCCCCTTCGGGGTGGACCCTCCTTTAATCCTGACCTTGTTGATTTTTTTCAAAAACTTTCACACAAACTCTGAAAATTATCCCTAGCACCTCCCTCAGTCCCTTCTACCTCGATCTCTTCCACCCTCCTCCCCCTACCCCCGTCATCTAGCACTCCATACCCTACCAACCCCCCATCTCCCTCTTACAACTCACTCTCCCTGCATCCTAAAAAAACCCGCAGCGCTGTATAACCCCTGTGGTTTAGCGCTTCTTTTTGATTATAATAATAATAAAAATAATTTGACCAAGGAAAAAAGGGGTAACTCCAATTCTCTGGAGGAGTAGGTTAAGAAATGTTATGAATGCAGTAAAGTGATCTCTTGAGTTACGATTTACCCTCATAAATTTTAGGAAGTTGCAAAAAAAAAATTTGAGAAAAGATATGCATACAAAGATCACCGTGCATGGGGGGGCCTAGCCAATCAACGATGCAGTAGTTGGGGCCCTTGGGGGGAGCTTTTTAGTCAATAGTACCGTTAGTGGGGGTGTGGGGAGGCCTAGCAGCCAATAAGCAAGGGGGAAAGAATGTCTGGGGTAACTCATCCATAGCAGCATTGTACATAATTTTTTTTTTTTTTCTTCAGTTTAACTATTGTTTTCCCCTACTCTGGTTTTTTTCCCCTTTATAATTGCATTTGTGATTTAATTACACTATTTTTTTGTTATGAAGTCATCAGGCCCCCAAAAATGTGCAGTAAGCAAGCAATTTCTCTCACAATAAGGAAAAAAAATTGTGAAAAACATAATGGAATTAGAATTAGTGCATTTTGGGGCATGAGTATGGCTTTCCCCAATCAGCCATCTATACTGTTACCAAGCCAAAAGAAATTATAAAGAATAATAAAGTCTCAGGGGAAACTAAGCAAAAAAAAAAAGGAAAAAAGAAATTATCATAGAGATGGAAAGACTTTTATTAATATGAATAAGAGAAAAAAGATAAATGCGATACAGTGCCTGTGAGGATGTAAGAAAATTTTCGATGATTTAAAACGCCATTCACCCTCAAGTAGTGATGCTACTCCATGCGAGACATGGTGGCTTGCCAGTGCTGCTGAAGGTTTTCAGCTTCGTTTTAAGAGTTTTTTGGCAGGTTATCTTCCTCAACAAAAAGTTTAATGTGGTTGATACAGGGGGCCCGCTGGAAAATAATGCCCAGGCGAAATTATCACAGTAACAATTTTTCCCTATCACCAACCCCTTTCTAGCCCAAGGTATAGAAAAAAAAATGCATTTATGAGGTCTTGGAATGAATTACCATAAAACCATGCATTTTTTTGGGGTTGGAATGATAGTTTTAGGATTAATACTGTAACTCAAGGGGGGCCCCTGTATTTCTAAATTAAAGGAAGTGGTCATGATAGCCGAGTGAGAAACATTCAGCAGACTACTCACCCAATGCCACTTCTCTTCTTATTGGGCTTGTGATCCATAAATTGAAGTCTGAAAATTTAAAATGAGTCTGGGTAGCCAATGCATGAAAAAAACCAGAAGGAATCCTTTTTTTAAACTATAAATTTGGGGAAGAGACCAGGACTGATTCAGGCAGGGAAAAAAAAAATTTTGGGGAATGTCAGACCACTTTTTTTCCTGTCACTAGATGATAACATTTTGGGAATTTTTCTTTCTGTCCTTTTGGCATTTGAGTTAATTTTTATTTTAAAAAATTATCTTTCTTGTGTGATCATGTTATTTTTTTGCCCTTGTACTATTATTACATTCATGGGGCATGAAAATCCATATGGGACCAGAAACCCCTTCCAATCCAGTAAGGGAAAAAAGCAGCTTCAGTTCCTTGGATCAAAGACTTTCATTGCTATCAAGATACCTTTCCTGAAGGGTTGGTCCTCTACTGTTCTCCCCCTATTTCTCCTGCCAATTTTTCCCAAAAATTAATACAGTATGGTATGAATTCTATCATGACCTTGAATGTTTTAAAAATTACTTACACAATCAAATCAAATAAAATCAACTTTATTTCTGATAATATTACAGGGGGTTTTTTTACATATTATGTTATTAATACATTTTATGAATTATTTATTACAAAAAGGCCAAAATTTTGGCTAAAAAATTAGGCATTTCAGGCAGTCTTATACTAGATCTTATTCTATAGTGACACAATTATACTGGTATTAAGGTTTTTTAATTTAGTGATTAACTAGGTTTAAAAAAGAGGTAGTAAAAAAAATTTAAAATTTAACAATTAGTTTATATATTTGGAAATGGTGACGGTTGGCAAAACAGTTTCTATATTGAAGTGTTTTAGGCAAACTTATGACTAGCTTAAGAATTATGAAGCAATAGTTGTATTAGAATCTTGGTTAGTCATGTGCAAATTAAAAAAATCACAGATATCAATAAGTGTAATTTTTTTGGGGGATATGTAAAAGATAAAGTAGTTTTCATGTGGTTAGCCCCCGGTAAGTGAGATAAATTTTTTTTAACAGTGCTTTTGAAAATGGAGGTTTTTTTCCCAGTTCTAGTTTTTTTCAGGGGGGGAGTTCCATTTTTTTGGCCCCTTTTTTTATGTACATTAATTTTTTGTATAAATTTAGTCGGAGAGGGGAAAAATGCCGAGATGTTTGTGTCTGGTATTAGTCTATGGGTCCTGTCACAACTGAAAAAGAAAATGTTTTAGCTCGGGTTTAAAAAGGTTGGTATTTATGGTTCAAAAAATGTAGATTGCAGAAAAATGGGTGTTCTGAACAGTGAGTAAGTTTGGGTTTTTTGAAGGGGGGGGGGGTGCTTTCCCCAAACGTTGGTTGCGTGAAAATTTTTTACTGCGGCTTTTTGTTGGGTTATTATTGGCTGTAGGTGTCTTGCTGCTTTGGGGCCCCCCAAACACAAATGGCAAAAGGGGGGGTAGGGATAGATGAGTGAATAGTATAGTGCGAGTAGGGCTAATTGGGGTACATAGTAAGTATCTTGAGAGGACCCCCCCAGTTTTGGACACTTTCTTTGATATGTGTTGGATATGATGCTGAATTTCAGGTTACTGTCAACGGAAGGCCCGGAATTTCCCCCCTTATGTTTAGCAATAAAATTTTGTTGATCTTAATGTTTAATTGTGCATCCCCTGCTCTTTCCCCCAAAAGTTAAGTTTATCAACATTTTTCTTTCAGAAAAGAATTTTTTTTTTTCAGCAGTCATTAGCTTTTTTTTTTTAAGAACCATATTTCTTATTCCAAAACCCCCCCCAAAGGGGGTTTTTTTTGAACATGCCTTATCTCAGAATCCAACCCATGACTCCAAACTAGTCAAAAAATTTTGAAAATAAAAAGTTTTTTTAACTTGTTGATTCTATTTTTTTGACCATTAAATCTGATATGATCCTGTCACAGTAAACAATAAAACAATTATATAATTTTTTTTTTTTTCCCAAATTTAAAAAAAATTATTTGGGACATCAACCCCAAAATTTTTTTTTAAATGCTTTGCCCTCATGGTTAAATAAAATAAATCAAGAAGAAATCAAGTTCTTTTATTTTGGGGGTTTTGTCTGTAATCAATTTAAAATTTCAAAAATTTTAAAACAATATGGTATTATTTTTTTTTAAATATTCAACTTGTGTCCCTGCAGTTTAACTGCTAAAAGAACTTGAATCATGCTATATTTTCCAAAGCATACTGTTAAAATAAATGTTTGGGGGACTTGTTTTTTTTTTGTAAAAAATAAAAACAAAAAAAGAAATCTGTTAATAATTATGTGTTCCCCATGTATTGCTCATGGCCAACATGGTGTTCATTCCCCCTATGATTTTCCTCAACTGATCTATTATCCCCTTCATGTACCTGGCTTTCAGATACAGTTGTTTTTAAAGGAAAAAAGGGTATGTTACATTTATAAATATAAAAGTTACTTTTTTTTATTTTTTCTATGATGCCCCTTCTCCCCCGGGATATTTAGGATCTTCCTCAGATTTTCCCCAAAAGACTTCATTTTAAAAAAAACTAAGAGGATTAAAAAAAATTCTTAAATAATTCAATACATGACTGACGAAGATAATTTAAATCCCTAATTACGAAAAATTTTGAAGAGACACCTAATGTTTTCAACACAATGTTGGGGGCCCGGTGGGCCCAAAAACAAAAATAACACAAGAGATTTAAAAAAGCTGTACAGGAGGAGGTGCAGAGTTACAAAAAAATTTTTATAAAAAAGCTGAGGGGGGGGGTTGAGGTGGTTTGGACATTCAAAAGGATGGAACAAAAAAAATGACTTGGAAGTGTATAAATCTGTAGTGGAGGGAAGGCAAGGTAGGGGGCCCCCCGGAAAGATTGAAGGGGGAATGGGTAAAGGAGGTTTCCCCGTTTGAGGGGGGTTGGGGATCCAGTAGGCACACGTGGGGGGTTACATAGGGGGGGAGGCAAATGGTTTTTTTGGGCGTGATCTGTTGGAGTGTTGGGAAAAAGGAACACTTTTTTAAGGGATTCCCGGGGGAAAATGTTTAGTTCTACTTGAGTCCCCGGGGGTAGGAAGTACAGTGCCTGCACTCTGAAGGAGGGGGGGGGGTATTTGGAGTTTGAAGGAGCATCTGAACTGTTGTATTGGCATGCCTCTGGAAACAGTGATGGAGTGAATAATGGTGAAAGTTTCCTTTTTTTGGGCATCCTACCTTGGTGGGGGGATGGCCAGTGTTTTAAAAAAAATAAAGGGCCAAAAAATAAAAATTACAGTGATTTGTGAATAACAGTTATTAGGTGATAGCCATTTTGGGGGGGCCCCGGGGCAGTTCTTGATAACATTTCAGAAATGTTAAAACATTTATCTGCCCCTTTTAAATGTGTTTATATTAATTTTTGATAAAATGAGCATAAAACCGCAAGAGGGAAACCCCCGGAACCTACCTCCTTGATTCCCCCCTTTGATTCCCCTCCACAAGATGACGATAATTTTCACCGATTTTCTTGTAGTCTGCTCTGTTGTCTGCCGGGGCCCTTGTAAAATTAAGCTCTGTAAACAAGTTGCTGTTGCACAACAATTAAACAGCATTGGGGATTTATAATATATAACTAAACAAATGACAAGGCAATTTTTTAATTAGATTAAGTCATTTTATGCACATGTACAGCATTGTATATACAAATTTTTAAAATACTATGAAATTCATGCTATGGCAAGTTTTAAAAAAATTATTATTTACCTGTAGATTTTTTGAGTTTTTAAAATAAAACCCAGCTAATTTTTCCATCATATCATCTTTAGAACTATGTTGTTTAGCTTAAAACACAACTTCTAAAAATTTTTTTAAATTTTATTGGTATAGTATAATAAAAAAAGCAATTTTGCATTTTAACCAAATTTATAACTAATGTAAACAGCTCGTATCAGGCTATAAAATTTTTATATTTATAAAAACTTAATACAGAAAAAGGAATACTACAATGTTTTTTTTAAAACTTTATCTTATATTCATAAACAAAGGTTCCTTTTCACTAAGTCTACCTTTTTTTTGTTATTTTCCCCAAATACATTCTAATCAAGCACTATTTTCCCAGACATGTTGGGACATCAACTGTCTGCTGATTCAAAAAATTTATTAATAAAACACTAATGAATGTAGAGGAAAAAAAAACAATAAAAAAATAAACAAACTTTCCTAAAAAGAGCAAAGGGGGGGAATGGCTCTCTTACAATGTGAAAAATATTTAATTTTTATATTAAAAAAATAACCTCAATTTACCAGACTAACACATCCAACAACTATATACTCCTTTTTTTGTGCTCTTTCACATTTTACTTCATCTTTTTAAGATAAATGTATGGGAGTGAAGGGGAAATTACTACACTGGACCTAGGGTCTTCCACTCGCTTCCTTATTACAATCACCAATATGAAGAAAGGTGTTGACTGCCACATTACCAAATTCCCCCAGCCTAAAATAAACAGCAACAAGAAATGACATGCCATAACTGTGCCTTGGGGCCCACCAATATGCTTGTGCTAAAACTCAACCAGACCAACAATTCTGGGAAAATATGGCTCGACTTACTATGTACAATACATTTTCAAGACCAAAGTCCTTTTTTAAAGAATTTTTTAAAAAAATAAAATAATGTTTTAACAATTCACCCAAGAACTTACTTCAATGGGGTATTTTCCCTTCCTGCACAATCATCATTAACACGTATAAATTGCTCTAAGGGGTTTGAAGTTGCGCGGGGAAAGGCAAAAATTTTCCTGAATCGAATTTTCTTCTCATTGCTAAAGGGGGCCCTTTACTTAAACCCTTTGGAAGCTGAAAAAAAAATTACAATAGGAATATTATGAGAAATAACAGAGCACTTATAAAAAGTGTCATTTTCTGTTACAGAATATGGCCTATCAAATGAGGTACAACATATACAGTGGACCCCGGGTTTGTAAAAAAATTTACTCCTAAAACTGTTTTTGTGCCATTGAAAAATTTACTCCCTTAAGGGAAAAAATTTACGTAGGTTAGTTTTTTGACCCCCCCAAAAAAAACTTCCACAAGAACTTACAAAAAAATTTACTTACAAAAATTCACGATTTCCGGGGGTTCGTTAACCGGGGCCACTGTACAAAATTTTAAATTTTTTTTGTTTTATTTATTTTTAATTATAAAAAACGCTTACTTATCAAGGAACGATATTTTAAATTTCTAGATATATTTACCCTTTTGTGCCCAAATTTTTAGCTGTAGCAAATTTTTAAAAAAAACAGTGTTGTAAATAAGTCTTAACTTAAGATGAATATAAAATCTGCAAATAAATTGAATAAAGTACAAATGAAAGAATTAGCCACTAATATATTATAAATTTTTGTCAGTCTAAGTATCAAAAAATACTGCCACCCAACACTGAGCTGACCAGATGTTTTCCCCTATACGTATATTATGTTCTAGATGTACAATCGAGAGCAGGGGGGAATCAGAAAAATTGGGGGCCCAAAAAAAACACAGAATCATAATACTGTAAATGACTGTATTTATAAAACATTAAGACACAATTGTTTTACAAGTGAAAGTATACCAGAGAACAATTCCAATGAACAAATTTAAAAATATATGTATACAGGGGCCCCTCGGAACGTACCCCAAATCGTGCAATTATGTAAGTAAATTTTTTGTAAGTTTTTGGGGGGAAGTGTATTTTTGGGGGTCTGAAATAGACTAACCTACGTAAATTTTTCCTTAAGGGGAATTAAATTCCGGGTAATGGCACTTGGCAGACTTCAGGAGTAAATTTTTTTACAAACGGGGGGGTCCACTGTTTTAGAATAAAATATAATACCACAGAAAAAAAATTTTAAAACTCACTGGCAAAGAGAAAAAAATTTCCCAAATCCTCATCACAATATCCGTTTCACACCCCGCCTTACATAAAAATGCTTTTGTTTCTTTGAGGATGTGCCTTTTCTTTTGATGATTCCACACTTCCTTGCTGAGACCCCCGGCCCCCCCGTAAAACAAGGGTGAAAAATCCAGGGGGGCATTAAATTTTTTATTCAACTTTAGATTGGGGAAAAAAATTTTAAACCCTTTGCTTCTGTTTTGGTTTTGGCCAAAAAATTTTTTTGAAAAGCATTTACAACTGTATAAAATGTTACCATAGTTGTATAAAGTATTTTCCAAGTACTAGTGAAAATTAACAAAAAGTGAAAATAAAATAGGAACAAGCAAGTTACAGTATCAAAATTTTGGTAACATTTTTTTTTTTATATTTCGGGGGTGCTTAACCCAAAAGGTCACACAGCACAATCAGCTTTAATAAAAAAAAAAAGGAGGGTAGTTACAATTCTTTGGAAAAAAATCTCTTTACCAGTGCCAAAACCCCTTGAACAAAAACTTTACACAATACGTTTATTACCGTATATATGACCTATGAAAATATTTTTTTGATTCCCCAAATAATTGACTAAACACAATTTTGGGGGAATGCATTAAGATAAGTGAAGAACCTATTGCATTTATTTAAATTTTTTTGAGTCAATTTTATACTTTTAATCAGTACAGTACAATTATTGTTTTGTTTTTAACCCTTTAAAAAAAAAAAAATTCTCAAATGGTAGAAAATTTTTTTTCTGAAGGTAATGACATCAAAAAAAAAAAATTTGATGGAAAATGTATGGAATTACAAAGGAAAAAGTTAGCTTTTGAGTGTAATTTATGTATTGGTAACCTCACCTATTTTGAGTCCTATTTCAAGTCAGTTCCACTGCTCCTTTTCAATTCATTCTTATTTATTTTGTTAAGTATGTCTTCTGTTCTATCAATTGAGCATAAGAAACCACCCATTCAAATTACAATTACCAAACCCCCGCACTATAAAGTGCAGGTGGGAAGATACATTATTATATCCCCGGGGAAAAATTTCGGGGGATTAGTTTAACTTGCCCTGGGTCCTCCTACAAAGCAAAAGACTCCCCGGAGGCAATGTAACATCCCCCCCCAAGAAAAAAAGGGGGGGCCCGTAGCACGTTTTGGGACAACACAATAAGTGTCAGGGGGGCCCCAAACTGTTAAACTGCCTCCCAGCATACATCAGGGGATTACCAACAAACCCCCCCGGGTGTCTTCGCCCCGGGACTGGACAGGCACCTAAAAATTGGTACCCCACCAGCCAGGCTGTGGTTTTTTACGTTTTTGGCTGTGTGCAGCCAGCAGTAACAGCCTGGTTGATCAGGCCTGATCCCCCAAATGAGGCCTGGCCAACCCAAGGGGGGGGTTTACCCCCCGGGAAACCCCCCGGTAAACTCCAGGTAATTTGGCCCCAAATTTTAAAAAATTAAAAAAAAACCCAAAAAAAATAATTTAGACATTCCTGGCACTAAAACAACATTTACTTTGTTCATTAATCATGTTCCCAGGCCTCTCACTTGCCTTCCATTTTTTGTTAGTAATAACACAAAAAAAAATTTCCCCCATTTCCTGGATAATCAAAAAAAAATGAGGAATGATTGGTCTAGTTTATGGCATTGCAATAATTGAATCAGACCTATTATAAGCCCATAAAACAGACTTTGGGATGTATGGGGCATTACTCATCCATCGGGGGAAAAGCACTGGAAATATACTGTACCTGATCAAAATGAAACCATCGCCTATAGGCACCTCTCATCATTGCTGGAGAACTACCACTCATTGCCATTTCTGAAAAAAAACCCCTTTAGAACACAAAACAACATACCATTTTTTTTTCACTTTTTCAAGGTGTTCTTTAACACTTTTAAAATTTTTTTTAAAGACATTAGAGTGACTACTATATTCATTTGCAATATACATTTTGTATATACAAAAGTATATATCCCCCGGTACCTCGAGTTACGAGTTTAATTTTTTTGAAGGCTGTTCAGTGCCGATACCCCAAAAATTTGTGCCAATAAGAACAAATTTTTTCCCATGGGGAAAAATTTAATTAGTTAAAACCCTTTCAGACCCCCAAAAAAAAACTTCAAAAGCACTTACATAAATACACTTCCATTTTTAAATTTTCGAGTTGGGAGCTGCCGTATGTCGAGGGGCCACTTTTGTGTGTGTGTGTGTGTATGTGTGTGTGTTTTATATATATATATATATATATATATATACAGTGGTACCCGATTCGATGGTCCCCAAAATCGCCCTTTTATGTGTTTTTTTTAAATGCTTTTTTATATTTTTGGGGGGGAAAAGGACTAGTCTATTTTACATTATTTCCCCTTTGGGGTAAATTCGTTTGGTAACATTGAAAAACATTCTCGAACGAAAAAAAACGTAACTCGAGGTAAATTTTATATATATATATATATATATATATATACAGGGGGGAAAAGAGAGTGCAAAAATTATAGGGGAATAAGTCTGTTGAGTGTACCTGGTAAAGTGTATGGTAGAGTTATTATTGGAAAAAAATTAAGAGTAAAAACAGAAAGCAGGATAGCAGATGAACAAGGGGGGTTTAGGAAAAGGGAGGGGGTGTGTAGACCAATGTTTACAGTGAAAAAAATATGGGAACAAATATTTGGATAAGGGTAAAGATGTTTTTTTGGCATTTATGGATTTGGAAAAGGGGTATGATAGGGGGGGGGGGCAATGTGGCAAGGGAGGTGTATGGGAAAAGGAGGAAGGTTACTGAAAAACAGTGAAGAGTTTTTTTGAGGATAGTGGGGGCTCAGGTTAAGTGTGTAGGAGGGAAGGGGGCTATTTCCCGGGAAAAATGGGCCTTAGACAAGGATGTGTGATGTCACCGTGGTTGTTCAATATATTTATAGATGGGGTTGAAAAGGGAAATGAAAAGCGAGGGGCTTGGCAAGAGGTGTTTAAAAAATTTAAAAAAAGCAAAACAAAGT
>WNWK01011576.1:0-22048 GCA_009830355.1 Cherax destructor
CCCCTACCCACTCTAAAGCCTCCTTGCTCATCTGCAATCCTACTCTCTGTCTTACCTCTAATTCTTTCAATAATAACCCTGCCATACACTTTACCTGGTATACTCAGTAAACTTATTCCCCTATAATTTTTACACTCTCTTTTATCCCCCTTCCCTTTATATAAAGGAACTATACATGCTCTCTGCCAATCCCTAGGTACCTTCCCCTCTTTCATACATTTATTAAACAAAAATACCAACCACTCCAGCACTATATCCCCCCTGCTTTTAACATTTCTGTCATGATCCCGTCAGTTCCAGCTGCTTTACCCCCTTTCATTCTATGTAATGCCTCACGCACTTCCCCCACACTCACATCCTGCTCTTCTTCACTCCAAAACGATGTTGTACCTCCCTGGCCAGTACATGAAATTACCGCCTCCCTTTTTTCATCGACATTTAAAAGTTCCTCAAAATATTCCTGCCATCTACCCAATACTTCCAGCTCCCCATCTACTAACTCCCCTACTCTGTTTTTAACTGACAAATCCATTTGTTCCCTAGGCTTTCTTACCTTGTTTATCTCACTCCAAAAAATTTTCTTGTTTTCAGCAAAATTTCTTGACAGAGCCTCTCTCATTCGTTCATCCGCTCTTCTTTTGCACTCTCTCACCACTCTCTTCACCTTTCTTTTACTCTCCATATACTCTGCTCTTCTATTAACACTTCTGTTTTGTAAAAACCTCTCATAAGCTACCTTTTTCTCTTTTATCACACCCTTTACTTCTTCATTCCATCACTCACTCCTCTTTCCTCCTGCACCCACCCTCCTATAGCCACAAACTTCTGCCCCACATTCTAATACTGCATTTTTAAAACTATCCCAACTCTCTTCAACCCCCCCACTACTCATACATGCACTAGCCCACCTTTCTGCCAATAGTTGCTTATATCTCACCCTAACTTCCTCCTCCCTTAGTTTATACACTTTTACCTCTCTCTTACTTGCTGTTGCCATTTTCTTTTTGTCCAATCTACCTTTTACTCTAACTGTAGCTACAACCAAATAATGATCTGATATATCTGTTGCCCCTCTATAAACATGTACATCCTGAAGCCTACCCATCAACCTTTTATCCACCAATACATAATCCAACAAACTACTTTCCTTATGTGCTATATCATACTTTGTATATTTATTTATCCTCTTTTTCATAAAATATGTATTACTTATTACCAAACCTCTTTCTACACATAGCTCAATTAATGGTTCCCCATTTACATTTACCCCTGGCACCCCAAATTTACCTACTACTCCCTCCACAACATTTTTACCCACTTTAGCATTAAGATCCCCAACCACAATTACTCTCTCACTTGGTTCAAAACTCCCCACACACTCACTCAACATTTCCCAAAATCTCTCTCTCTCCTCTACACTTCTCTGTTCTCCAGGTGCATAAACACTTACTATAACCCACTTTTCACATCCAACCTTTATTTTACTCCACATAATCCTTGAATTTATACATTTATATTCCTTCTTTACCTGCCATAACTGATTATTCAACATTATTGCCACTCCTTTAGCTCTAACTATTTGAAACCCCTGACCTAATCCCATTTATTTCTCCCCACTGAAACTCTCCTACCCCCTTCAGCTTTGTCTCACTTAAAGCCAGGACATCCAGATTCTTTTCATTAATAACATCTACAATCATCTCTTTCTTATCATTCGCACAACATCCACGCACATTCAAACATCCCACTTTGACGGTTTTCTTCTTTTTCTTTTTAGTAAGCTATACAGGAAAAGGGGTTACTAGCCCATTGTTCTTGGCATTTTAGTTGACTTTTACAACACGCATGGCTTACGGAGGAAAGATTCTTATTCCACTTCCCCATGGATATGAAAGGAAAAGCAATAAGAACAAGAACTATTAAGATAAAATCAAAGAAAACTCAGATGAGTGTGTATACATAAACGTGTACATGTTTGCGTAGTGTGACCTAAGTGTAAGTAGAAGTAGCAAGACGTACCTGAAATCTTGCATGTTTATGAGACAGAAAAAAAGACACCAGCAATCCTACCATCATGTAAAACTGTTTCAGTTACAGTGATCCCTCGGTTTTCGTGCATCTCCAAACTCGAACAATTATGTAAGTGTATTTTCGTAAGTGCTGTTGCAAGTGTATTTTTGGGGGTCTGAAATAGACTAACCTACGTGACATTATTTCTTAAGGAAGAAAATTTGTTCAGTAATGGCACTTTAGCAGCATTCTGGAACGAATTTTCGGCGAAAACCGAGGGACCACTGTATATACACACACACAGTGGAACTCCAAGTTTCAGCCGTAATCCGTTCCAGGAGCTAGGCCTAAAGTCGAAGCGGCCTAAAGTCGAAGCAATATTTCCCATAAGAAATAATGTAAATACAATTAATCCGTTCCAGACACCCAAAAATATTCACAAAAAATAAATTTTTTAAAGATTAACTATAGTTTTACATACACACAGTAATAAATTTATAATTAAACATTTAAAATAATATATACTTAAACTTTATTGAAGAGACTTGCTGGCATATGGAAGAAAGGGAGGAGGAGATGGGGAGGGAGCACTCATTGTTTGGAAGGAAAATCCCCCTCCATAAGGACTTCAGGTAACAAGTCCCTCTCTGAGGTTAATTCCCTTTGTTTTTTAATGCCACTAGAACCAGCTTGAGTGTCACTGGACACCTGTCTCAAAAAATAACTGTCCAGAGTGCTCTGTTTCTGGCGCCTCTTTAAGATGTCCCTAAAATGGGACATTGTTTTGTCGCTGAACATGTTGCAGAGATGGGTTGTTTCAGCTTGCTCAGGGTGGTATTTCTCCATGAAACTTTGCAACTTAATCCACATTCCACACATGTCCTTAAGCACTGAAGAAGGCACCTCCTTCACTCCCTCTTCCTCCTCCTCCTGTGAAGCAAGTTCCTCAACTGTGGTCTGATGCTGTTCCAGATGAAGCTCTTGCAGCTCTTTAGTGGTTATCTCTTCCCTGTGGTCGTCCACCAACTCTTCCACATCTTTGCCACTCACCTCCAACCCCAGGGACTTGCCCAATGCCACAATACCTTCCACAACAGACAGAGGGTTGTCAGGGTCAGCCTCAAACCCTTCAAAATCCCTCTGTTGGACACAATCTGGCCACAATTGTCTCCAAGCAGAGTTCAAAGTCCTGGAAGTCACTCCCTCCCAAGCCTTACCTATAAGGCTTATGCAGTTGTAGATATTGAAGTGATTCCTCCAGAACTCTCTTAGAGTCAACTCAGTGACCGAGGTTACTTCAAAGCACTTTTCAAACACTGCTTTGGTGTACAGTTTTTTGAAGTTACAAATGACCTGCTGGTCTATGGGCTGGATGAGAGGAGTGGTGTTAGGAGGCAAGAACTTCACTGTGATGAACCTGAAGTCCCTAGACAAAAAGTCTGCCAAGTTTGGAGGATGAGCAGGAGCATTGTCCAGTACCAGGAGGCACTTGAGTGCCAATTTCTTTTCCTGGAGGTATTTTTTCACACTGGTGCCAAACACTTGATGGACCCACTCTATGAAAATTTGCCTTGTGAGCCATGCCCTATTATTAGCTTTGCAGAACACACACAATCTATCCTTGACAACATTGTGTTTCTTGAACACTCTGGGGTTTTCTGAGTGATACATGAGTAAAGGCTTTACTTTAAAATCCCCACTAGCGTTAGAACAAAACAAGAAAGAGAGTTAGCCTGTCTTTCATAGGCTTGTGTCCTGGCAGTGCCTTTTCCTCCTGAGTATTGTAGGTCCTGTTTGGCATTTTCTTCCAAAACAGACCTGTTTCGTCACAATTAAACACTTATTGGGGTTCAAATTCAGTGTCTACGTACTCCTTAAATTCGGTTATAAATTTTTCAGCCGCACGTTTGTCTGAACTGGCTGCCTCACCATCCCTTATCACACTGTGTATGCCACTACGCTTCTTAAATCTGTCAAACCAGCCTCTGCTGGCCTTAAACTCACTAACCTCAGCACTGGTTACTGGCATTTTCTTGACAAGATCTGCGTGCAACTGCCTTGCCTTTTCACATATGATGGCCTCGTAAATACTATCACCTGCTATCTGTTTATTGTTTATCCACACCATCAACAATTTCTCAACCTCTTCCACTGTTTTTGATCTATTTTTGGCAAACATGTCAACACATTTTGCAACATCAGCTTCCTTGAGTTCTTTTCTCTTTGCCAGGATAGAAGTGATAGTACAGTATGTAGATTTGTTTTTTCATACATCCTACAAAGCTCCCCAACACGTACACCACTCATATTTTTCTACTATCTCCTTCAGTTCTACGTTGTTCCTCACTTTCTTTACCACAGGGGTGCCACTAGAAAGTTTCTTTGGACCCATGGTGACTTATTTCACAGTCACAATCAATAAACAAGCACTAAACACAATGAATTTATTGTGAAATGTTTGGATGAGTGCGCAGAGTAATATTCACTCAAGGGTAAACAACGCTAGACTGGCTCACGACGCCTGCGCAGTGAGGCACGCAAGTGCGGGCAGGTGGACAGGTCTGGTAAGCCGGCCAAAACTTGGGGTGACGGTCGAACGTCGAGACAAAATTAGGCCAAAAAGGGCGACCGAAACTCGAAGCGGCCGATACTCGGGGTGGCCGAAACTCGGGGTTTCACTGTATATACGTATAGTGGTACCCCGAGTTTCTACCACCTCACAACTCGAACAATTACGTAAGTGTATTATTGTAAGTGCTTTTGTTAGGTGTATTTTTGGGGGTCTGAAACGGTCTAATCTAATTTACATTATTCCTTATGGGAACAAATTCGTTCGGTAACGGCACGTGAACAGCTTCCTGGATTGAATTATGACCGAAACTCGGGGTTCCACTGTATATATATATTTTTTTTCTTTTTTTTCAACAAGTCAGCTGTCTCCCACTGAAGCAGGGTGACCCAAAAAGAAAGAAAATCCCCCCTAAAAAAGTACAGTGGACCCCCGGATATCATAGTTGTCGGATTTCGTAATACAGTGGACCCCCGGCTAACGAACACCCCGGAAATCGTACAATTATGTAAGTATAATATTGTAAGTGCTTGTGGAAGTGTATTTTTGGGGGTCTGAAATAGACTAACCTACGTGACATTATTTCTTAAGGAAGTAAATTCGTTCGGTAATGGCACTTGAGCAGGCTTCTGGGATGAAGTTTTTTCGTTAGGCGGGGGTCCACTGTATTTGGTAATCGCAAAATATTGGCTCGGTGATCGTCATTTCATGTGAATCTGAAAATGCTTGGCTGAAAAATACATCTCCAGTGGAATGCCAGATGAGAAGCTATGTTATTAATCCCACTTTAAGTACAGTTGCAGACTAAATTATTTAGTTAAAACTGGAAAATAATTAAATTATTTACTGTAAACATACCAATATCTTCGGCTGCTGTCCTGACAAGTCTTCGAGCAATAAATCGAGGGTCCTCTCCTCCCCTGATCATGCGCATGGTCCAGTAGAGAGCAGCGTTGTCATCCCCACCTCTTATGGACTTTTGCAGGGCTGAGGCAAAATTATAGTGCTCATCACCTTTCCGATCATACAGTACATGGCTTCTCTGAAGATAGAAAATATGCAACTGTGCTATTAATACTGTACTAAAAAGAAACTGAATCAATTAAAAAACTTAATGAATATGAGACTATGCACAAGAGTTATTTATAAACACAGCAAAATAAAATCTGAACATAAAGATATGCATGTTAGTAATACTGCATTGAAAACTTTGGACTAATTAAGAACCTAATAAATACAGTAGGGGCCCACTTATAGGGCAGGTTAAGTTCCAGGCTACCGCCTTAAAGTAGACATCACAGAAAAGCGGAACGCCATTTTTTCCACTTAAAAAAAAGCATATAAATGTCAGGCAACAAGTTTACAATAACTTACATTAAGTTAGCAATAGAACTAGACATTAAAAAAAACAATAAAAAGTAAGATACACACAGAGTACACTTATTACTTACCTTAAAATATTAATATGAATGTGTGAGAGGTGAGTGGCAGTGTACGTATTTATTGAATAAAATCAGGAGATGGCACACCATCATCCTCTGATTCTTCAACTAATTTTATTTGTTTTGGAAACTTGTGTGAATCTCTTGAGGATGTGTGTGTTGGTGTTGAAGGCTGTTCAAGGCTAGCTGTTGATGCTGAAGGCTGTTCAAGGCTAGCTGTTGATGCTGAAGGCTGTTCAAGGCTAGCTGTTGATGCTGAAGGCTGTTCAAGGCTACCTGTTGATGCTGAAGGCTGTTCAAACTGAATGGGTAGTGGGCGATCACTCGGTCAGGTGAAATAAACGCGTATTAATAAGTGTCCACTTTTAGTTCATTCACATACGTTTGTAAGAGTTAGTGAAATTTTTACCTCACAATATTTTTTTTGATTATAATAATAATTACAGTGAACACTCGGTTAGCGGCCGTTCCTGTTAGCGGCCAACTCGGTTAGCGGCTGATTTTACGGCTCCCGGTTAGCGGCCGATTTTACGGCTCCTGGTTAGCGGCCGTTATTTCGGTTAGCGGCTCATTCATCCAAACATTTCGCTTGTTTTCCATTGTTTTTTGTCAGTGCAACTGCGAAATATGTAACCATGGCTCCCAAGAAAGTTCCTAGTAAAGTTTCTGTGGCAAAGAGAGTGAGAAACACCATGGAATTTAAGAGAGAGG
This sequence comes from Cherax destructor, assembly GCA_009830355.1. NCBI lineage: Eukaryota > Metazoa > Arthropoda > Malacostraca > Decapoda > Parastacidae > Cherax > Cherax destructor. The sequence goes on from WNWK01011576.1 coordinate 6,733, forward strand.
TGATTGAGAAATATGAGAGTGGTATGTGGGTGCTGGAACTTGCCAGGAGGTTTGGGAAAAACAAACCAACAATTACAACCATCCTGTCAAAGAAAGAACAAATCAAGGATGCTGATGTTGCCAAAGGAGTAAATGTGCTTACGAAACAAAGGTCACCAATAATGGAACAAATGGAAAAGTTAGTTATTGTGGATTAAAGAAAAAGAAATAGTGGGAGACAGTGTAGTGGAGTCTGTTATTTGTGAGAAGGCAAGGCATTTGCATGAAGATCTTGTGAAGAAAACTCCTGGAACAAGTGCTGCTGGTAGTGAATTTAGGGCCAGCAAAGGCTGGTTTGAGAGATTTAAGAAGCGCAGTGGCATACATAGTGTTGTAAAGCATGGTGAGGCTGCAAGTTCAGACAAACATGCTGCTGAAAAGTTTGTGCAGGAATTTCAGGACTAGTGTACATAAAGAATGAAAATCTGAAACCCCAACAAGTGTTTAATTGTGACAAAACAGGCCTGTTTTGGAAGAAAATGCCCAACAGGACCTACAACATGCCACGCAGGAGGAAAAGACACTGCCAGGAGACAAGCCTATGAAAGACAGGCTAACTATCATGTTGTGTGGCAATGCAAGTGGGGATTTCAAAGTGAAGCCTTTACTCCTGTATCACTCTGAAACTCCTAGTGTTCAAGAAGCACAATGTCCACAAGAAAAGATTGTGTGTGATGTGGAAATCAAATCAAAATGCATGGGTCACAAGGTCAATTTTCAAAGATTGGGTTAATGATGTGTTTGGCCCAAGTGTGAAAAAATACCTTCAGGATAACAATTTGGGACTCAAGTGCCTCCTGGTACTGGACAATGCTCCTGCACATCCTCCAGACTTGGAAGACCAAATGTCTAGGGACTTCAAATTTATAAAAGTGAAATTCTTGCCTCCTAACACCACTCCTCTTCTCCAGACCATGGACCAGCAGGTCATTTCTAACTTCAAGAAACTGTACACCAAACCAGTGTTTCAGAAGTGCTTTGAAATGACCTTGGACACTGAATTGACCCTTAGAGAGTTCTGGAAGAATCACTTCAATGTCTACAATTGCATAGGCCTTATAGGTAAGGCTTGGGAGGGAGTGACTACCAGGACTTTGAACTCTGCTTGGAGACTACTGTGGCCGGACTGTGTTGAAAAAAGGGATTTTGAAGGATTTCAGGCTGAAGACCCTGTGCCTGTTGTGGAAGATATTGTGACATTGGGGAACAGCCTGGAGTTGGAGGTGAGTGGTGAGGATGTGGAAGAGTTGGTGCAGGACCACAGGGTAGAGCTAACCACTGAAGAGCTGCAACAGCTGGAACTGGAACTTCATCAGACCAAAGTTGAGGCAATTGCTTCAGAAAAGGAGGAGGAAAAGGAAGAGGAGGAGGAGGTGCCTTCTGCAGAGATTAAGGAAATTTGTTCTATGTGGACTAAGGTGCAGACATTTGTTGAAAAACACCATCCTGACCAAGCTGAAACAAGCCATGTCTGCAACATGTTTAGTGACAAAACCTTGTCCCAGTTCAAGGAAATGTTAAAGAGGCACCAGAAACAGAGCAATCTGGACAGTTATTTTTCCAGAAAGGGGTCCAGTGACTGTCAAGCTGGTCCTAGTGGCATTAAAAGACAAAGAAGGGAAGTAACCCCAGAGAGGGACTTGTTACCTGAAGTCCTTTTGGAGGGTGATTCCCTTTCCAAAAACTAACTCCTCCCTATCTTCCAGAAGCCAGCATTAGTCTTCAATAAAGGTATGTAATACTGATTTAATTGTTAAAAAAAATATTTTTTTGTGAATATTTTTGTCTGGAATGGATTAATTGTATTTATGTACATTAATTCTTATGGGGAATATTATTTCGGTTAAAGGCCTAGCTCCTGGAACGGATTACGGCCGCTAACCGAGGGTCCACTGTACCTCACAATACAAATACTCTTACATTGTGTACAAGTTAGTACAGAAGAATAAATAAACAGCAACACTCCCATTCTCATGCAACACACCATTTTTAGAGTGAATGATGATATTATTATTATTATCATAATAAAAAAAGACGTACTAAATACACAAGGGTCGTGAATAGCTATATATAGAGTGAAGGCATACGAAAGGAATACGTATTTTTCTATAGATATCCCCCAGTAACTGGTGTTTGACTAGAGAAAATGTAATTCTTCCGACACTCCTACAAAGCCGCTTGGTAAACACATCTGATATTTATGTCAATTTTTATACTGTGGGTGTATGTATCATGTTTATATGCTATGTAACGTGTTTCTTATATAATTCTGAAGAAAATATCATAGATGGATTAGTGAAAATGTCTATATTAACATAAAATAAGACATTTAATGTGCCCAAGAGTGATTATTATTACGTAGTATTACTATGGCGTTAAGATTAGAGGGACACTTTTAGTGATTTTAAAGTGTACCTGTACGCCAACACAGTGTGTTTATATTCAGGTACAGGTACACAAGTAAAATTATCAGAGTACATATAAAATATGCAATAACTTTAAAACACTTGAAATTTTGTAAAGTTTCCAGACATAATAGAGATGTGCTCACGGAGAATGTAAACAAACCAAGTGGGGCGCATCGTATTAGAGAGACAGGGAGAAGTATAGAGAGTTTTCGCCATAATTTGAAATTGCTGTATTAGTGGAATGCCGTAAGGCGAAACGCTGTAAATCGGGGCCCAACTGTATGCACAAACTATAACCTCAGCAAAACAGTTGTTTGTAACAATTGCAAAACAAGATTTGTTTGAGCTCATGAGGTAATGTCATGAATGACAAAAAAAAATTAGATGCATTTTAATGTTCTTTTACCTTATTACTGTTTAATGGGAATGTGGTTTTTAATATGAGCAATCAGCCTTATGATCACAATAAAATAAGAATAACATGAATGTCAGTACATTACATTACAATAAAAGTCACACTTTTCAACAAAGGTTAGTAGAGCTGGATACACTATTGTTTATCCAGTTCTACTAGCTAGTCTGTCCATAATTTATGTACAAGATTTACATACACTAAGGTAGTAGGTTGGTAGACAGCAACCACCCAGGGAGGTACTACCGTCCTGCCATGTGAGTGTAAAATGGAAGCCTGTAATTGTTTTACATGATGGTAGGATTGCTGGTGTCTTTTTTCTGTCTCAAACATGCAAGGTTTCAGGTATGTCTTGCTACTTCTACTTGCACTTAGGTCACACTACACATGCATGTACAAGCATATACTATATACAGATCCTTCTGGGTTTTCTTCTATTTTTCTTACTAGTTCTTGTCCTTGTTTATTTCCTCTTATCTCCATGGGGATGTGGAACAGAATTCTTCCTCCGTAAGCTATGTGTGTTGTAAGAGGCGACTAAAATGCCGGGAGCAAGGGGCTAGTAACCTCTTCTCCTGTATATATTACTAAATGTAAAAGAAGAAACTTTCGTTTTTCCTTTTGGGCCACCCCGCTTCGGGGGGAAACGGCCGACGTGTTGAAAGAAAGAAAGAAAGAAAAAGAGAAACTTTCATTTTTCTTTTTGGGCCTCCCTGCCTTGGTGGGATACGGCCGATTTGTTGAAAGCAGAATAAGATTTACATACAGTGATCAACAATGAGCAACTACTGCAAGTCTTTTATTATACAAAATTTCAGCAGGCAGGATAACAAAATTTAAACAACAAACCAATCTTATTCATATCCATAAAACTACTAAGGAAACCTAACTATGAGAGTTGACTTTCTACATTGTGATTAATGGAAAAAGGATCAAGCCTTCACCACTCTTTGCACTCAATAATCCACATATTCTTAGCACTTACTAGAAATACAATATGAATTCCTAAAACTGCTAAATGTGCAAGCTCTTCATACATTCTTAGGCACTCTATGTCTTCATGAACCCTAGACCATAATTTCTTTTTATTTTATAAACACAGCCGTTTCCTACCAAGGCAAGGTGGCTCAAAAAAGAAAAACTTTCATCATTCATTCCATTACTATCTTGCCAGAGGTGCACTTACACTACAGTTATAAAACTGCAACATTAGCACCCCTCCTTCAGAGTGCAGGCATTGTACTAGAATTCTAACCCTGATTTAATTTTATTGTCATTATTACTGCTTCATATATTATTTATACATGCTATGTCAATTAAAATTAAATATCATTTTTATAATAATATGAAGATTGGATAATACATGCTTGATTAAAAATTCATGCTATTTCATTTCCTTAATAAGCATCATTCTAAATGTTAATGCTGAAATTCCCAAAGAAATCTCCATCCAAGGCTGTTGCACCACTGTGTGACCTAAATGGGTTTGGTATTTTTTGAAAACAATACATTCAATCACCCATTATCCAGTCCTGATGAAGGAGGGTGCACTGGATTTTCTAAAATGCCAGATAATGAACTAATTTTTAATAGGGGTCCCTATGCTTTTTGCACAAACCTTTTCAGCATTATATCTTTGAATTTTCTGTAAATAAAGGGAGTGAGGAGAAAAATGGAGGAAGGGAGAGAAAGAAGGGGTAGAGAGAGGACAGGTGGGTAGGGAGTGTTGCTGGTAGGTAGGGGACAGGTACACATGGCTCACTATTGCATTCTTGAATTTGCTATATAACAATAGTTCTTGAAATCCCTCTCTAAACTGGTTTATACCAACATTCATAAGAAAGACAAAGAAAGAGAGTAGGCAGAACAGGACAGCAGGTGAAGTATTTGTGGGGCAGTACGAGAACAGCGGCGGTTCGAGAAAGTCGTTCCGGTTAGCCGGACTTGAGTCCTGGAAATGGAAAGTACAATGCCTGCACTTTAAAGGAGGGGTTTGGGATATTGGCAGTTTAGAGGGACTTCTAAACTGTCGTATCTGAGCGCCTCTGCAAAGACAGTGATTATGTATGAGTGAGGTGAAAATGTTGAATGAGGGTGAAAGCATTTTCTTTTTGGGTCACCCTGCCTCGGTGGGAGACACCCGACTTGTTGAAAAAAAAAAAGAAAAAAAGAAAGAAAACAGATTTGGTCATGGGAAATCCAATGAATGAAATCCTACAATAGTTTTTCAGTTTAAGTACAGTGGACCCCCGGTGTTCGTCCATTTTTCGTAACAGAATGTTGGTCGAGAGCCATTACCAACCGAATTTATTCCCTTAAGAAATAATGTAAAGTAGACTAGTCCTTTTAGACCCCCAAAACTACACTTATAAAAGCATTTAAAAAAATACACTTACATAAAAGGGCGTGTTTTGAGCAGGACGAACACCGGGGGTCCACTGTACAGTGGAACCCCGAGTTTCGGTCATAATCCGTTCCAGGAGCAAGGCCTAAAGTCGAAGCGGCTGAAAGTCGAAGCAATTTTTCCCATAAGAAATAATGGAAATACAATTAATCCATTCCAGACACCCAAAAATGTTCACAAAAAAATATTTTTTTTAAAGAATAACTATAGTTTTACATACACACAGCACAGATAAATGTGCATAAAGTAATAAAATTATAATTAAACATTGAAATAAACATTTAAAATAACATTTACTTACCTTTATTGAAGAGACTTGCTGGCATCTGGAAGATAAGGAGGAGGAGAGGGGGAGGGAGCACTCATTGTTTGGAAGGGGAATCCCCCTCCATAAGGACTTCAGGTAACAAGTCCCTCTCTGGGGTTACTTCCCTTTGTCTTTTAATGCCACTAGGACCAGCTTGAGAGTCACTAGACCCCTGTTGAACAAAATAACTATCAAGAGTGCTCTGTTTCTGGTGCCTCTTTAAGATGTCCCTAAAATGGGACATTGTTTTGTCACTGAACAAGTTGCAGATATGGGTTGTTTCAGCTTGCTCAGGGTGGTATTTCTCCATGAAGCTTTGCAGCTTATTCCACATTCCACACATGTCCTTAACCCTTTCAGGGTTATTGACGTACTAGTACGCCTAAATTCTAGCACCCTGAAATCAAGCAGAAACAGGCTGTTAGGCCTAATGTGATAGAATGGGTCTGTGCAGTCAGTGTGTGCAGTATAAAAAAATTCCTGCACCACACAGTGCATAATGAGGAAAAAAAAACTCTGACCGTGTTTTTGGTTTAAAACAACGAATTTGCAGTCTATTTTCGTATGGTATTTATGCTTGTATTCTCGTTTTCTTAGTCTCATTTTATAGAATAGATGATATATTACAGAAATAGAGATAATTTTGACTGGTTTCACAATGATAAGTACCTTGAAACTGAGCGCAAAGTAGCGAAAATTTTCAATTTTGGCAGATGTTGAAGAGTAAACAAATCACACCATGCGTCCAATACACATCAACTGGCGAGTCTAATATTCTTGCACAAGTGCGCTGATATTATTTATACCATTTTTACAATGATGCAGTTGTATACATAACAGTAAATCTTCTATTTTTTGTGAGAATAAAAATTCAAAATGGAAAGCAAAAGTAATGTAAGAGGGGCCTGGAGATGTGACTAATGAACAGAGAAGATGTTATTTTAGTGCCAGGAATGTCTTCCTTGTTCATTCTGGACCCGATTTTGAAATTGGGATCGTTTGAAATTTGTGTGAAATTATCCAAATTGCCATTTTCTGATGACTATTTTGGGTAGTTGGAATTGGTAAATAGGTGGTTTCTTGTACTCAATCAATAGAAGAAATGGAGTTCTAGCGAAATAGCTATAATTTTAGTAGACTGAAACATTGGAATTTGGCGAAAATAGGGCTCAAAGTGGGCGAAATCGCCGATACGTAAATGTCATTGATACCAATAACTTCGCGAAAGCATAATTCCGTTAGTTTTCGATCAAATTTCATAACTTTTGTGGCGTTATGATCGGAAAAAGCTTCTCTATCATTTCATAAGAATTTTTTTTTTTTTAAATTCTTGGACCCTGAGAACGAGTTTCGGAGACCCCCCTTGGACCCTGAAAGGGTTAAGCACTGAAGAAGGCACATCCTTCATTCCCTCTTCTTCCTCCTCCTCCTGTGAAGCAAGTTCCTCAACTGTGGTCTGATGCTGTTGCAGATGAAGCTCTTGCAGCTCTTCAGTGGTTAGCTCTTCATTGTGGTCCTGCACCAACTCTTCCACATCCTCGCCACTCACCTCCAACCCCAGGGACTTGCTTAATGCCGCAATACCTTCCACAACAGGCAGAGGGTCAGCCTCAAACCCTTCAAAATTCCCCTGGACGACACAATCTGGCCACAATTGTCTCCAAGCAGAGTTCAAAGTCCTGGAAGTCACTCCCTCCCAAGCCTTACCTATAAGGCTTATGCAGTTGTAGATACTGAAGTGATTCCTCCAGAACTCTCTTAGGGTCAACTCAGTGTCTGAGGTCACTTCAAAGCACTTTTCAAACACTGCTTTGGTGTACAGTTTTTTCAAGTTACAAATGACCTGCTGGTCCATGGGCTGGATGAGAGGAGTGGTGTTAGGAGGCAAGAACTTCACTGTGATGAACTTGAAGTCCCTAGACAAATAGTCTGTCAAGTTTGGAGGATGAGCAGGACCATTGTCCAGTACCAGGAGGCACTTGAGTCCCAATTTCTTTTCTTGGAGGTATTTTTTCACACTGGGGCCAAAGACTCGATGGACCCACTATGAAAATTTGCCTTGTGACCCATGCCTTATTATTAATGTACCAGTGACAGAAATAAAGGAAGCACGATTACTAGGGTCCCATGGTAGAAAAAGTGTTATGCTTAGATCTGTGTGCAACTGCCTTGCCTTTTCACATATGATGGCCTCGAAAATACTATCACCTGCTATCTGTTTATTGTTAATCCACACCGTACATCCTGACAAGCTCCCCCACACATATGCAACTCTCATATTTTTCTACTTTTTTTCTTCAGTTCTATGGTGTTCCTCACTTTCTTTACCACAGCGGTGCCACTAGGAAGCTTCTTTGGACCCATGGTGACTTATTTCACAGTCACAATCAATAAATAATCACTAAACACAATGAATTTATTGTGAAATGTTTGGATGATCACGCCAGGTAATGTTCACTCAAGGGTAAACAACGCTAGACTGGCAAGCGGACAGGTCTGGTACGCTGACCGAAACAAGTGGACAAAGGCCGAAAGTCGAGGCAAAATTGTGCCGAAAAAAGCGACTGAAACTCGAAGTGGCCGATAGTCGGGTGGCTGAAACTTGGGGTTTCACTGTATCTTGCTACAAGTAAAAAGAAAATGAATACCCAGCCAGATGAAGTAGAGTTGCACTAACAAATATGTACAGTTACAACTAGGTGTGGAGAATGGCAGGAAATACTGTAGTAGGGAAATATGTATTCTGAGGTTCATTTGATTTTTAACAATAACTCATTAAATATCCCTCTAAACTGTTTGATACTGATATTCATAAGAAAGTCTTAATAAAAAGAAAACAGATTTGGATGTGGGAAATTCAATGAGCATATTTTGAATGAAATCCTAAAACTAGTTTCCAATTCTAGGATTTCATTCAAAATGAAAATGGATAAGACTACTGGCACCGAATAAATTTTAAGATAGCAGATTGTAATACTATACTATAATAGTATAAAAGTAAAAAGTCAGAGGGAAACTAGCACATTTTGCAGACCAGCCATCACCGACACATAATACGTACTTTCTTCTTTCAACAAATCAACCGTTTCCCACCGAGGCAGGGTGGCCCAAAAAGAAAAACAAAAGTTTATCTTTTTAAATTTAGTAATGTATACAGGAGAATGGGTTACTAGCCCCTTGCTCCCGGCATTTTAGTCGACTCTTACAACATGCATGGCTTACTTAGGAAGAATTCTGTTCCACTTCCCCATGGAGAATAATACGTAAACACAGCTATAATATTGTGGTTTGGATAAGAAAAGAATATTTGATTTTTTCTGGGTATAATGTTATATCTCTGAATATATAACGGGAGCCTACAGGAAGTGGAAGGTAGCAGAACACTAATTTCTTAAAGACTGAGTTTTGCATAATGTATTACTTTTGTTAGGCAAGTACAGTACGGTTATAATCTTGTGATGTTTCAAAATCAGCACCATTTTCCAAATGGTGCTGATTTTGAAACATGATTAAACTAGAATGGGTACCTGAATTAACAGACAATACAAGAAAAGCTAGCACCTGCAATGCTTCCTTTGCATTATTAACAGTGATAACTCCACTGCTATGAGATTCCACCAGTATTTGTAGGGTGTTGAGGGCACAGCGTGCATCACCTCCACTCATCTCTGACAACCAGTGAATGGCTTCTTTGCTTATTTGTACAGTGCTGCAAAATAACATACATTATTTTCTTAATGGTTGGTAAAATATTATTATCTTAAATTTAAGGAAATCAGTGTTATTACTACTGTACTCCAAATGTAAGCAAACAATAACTTGTTTGCTTAATATTATTACACACATATACATATACATATACACATATACATATGAGGATAGTGAGGCTCAGGTTAGGGTGTGTAGGAGAGAGGGAGATTACTTCCCGGTAAAAGTAGGTCTTAGACAGGGATGTGTAATGTCACCATGGTTGTTTAATATATTTATAGATGGGGTTGTAAAAGAAGTAAATGCTAGGGTGTTGGGGAGAGGGGTGGGATTAAATTATGGAGAATTAAATGCAAAATGGGAGTTGACACAGTTACTTTTTGCTGATGATACTGTGCTTATGGGAGATTCTAAAGAAAAGTTGCAAAGGTTAGTGGACGAGTTTGGGAGAGTGTGTAAAGGTAGAAAGTTAAAAGTGAACATAGATAAGAGTAAGGTGATGAGGGTATCAAACGATTTAAATAAAGAAAAATTGGATATCACATTGGAGAGAGGATTATGGAAGAAGTAAATGTTTTCAGATATTTGGGAGTTGACGTGTCAGCGGATGGGTTTATGAAGGATGAGGTTAACCATAGAATTGATGAAGGAAAAAGGTGAGTGGTGCGTTGAGGTATCTGTGGAGACAAAAACGTTATCCATGGAGGCAAAGAAGGGAATGTACGAAAGTATAGTGGTACCAACACTCTTATGTGGGTGTGAAGCATGAGTTGCAAATGCTGCAGCGAGGAGGAGGCTGGAGGCAGTGGAGATGTCCTGTCTAAGGGCAATGTGGTGTAAATATTATGCAGAAAATTCGGAATGTGGAAATTAGGAGAAGGTGTGGAGTTACTAAAAGTATTTGTCAGAGGGCTGAAGAGGGTTGTTGAGGTGGTTTGGTCATTTAGAGAGAATGGATCAAAGTAGAATGACTTGGAGAGCGTATAAATCTGTAGGGGAAGGAAGGCGGGTAGGGTCGTCCTAGAAAAGGTTGGAGGAAGGGGTAAAGGAGGTATTGTGGGCAAGGGGCTTGGACTTCCAGCAAGCATGTGTGAGCGTGTTAGATAGGAGTGAATGGAGACGAATGGTTTTTGGGACATGACGATCTGTTGGAGTGTGAGCAGGGTAACATTTTGTGAAGGGATTCAGGGAAACCAGTTAATTGATTTAATTGGACTTGAGTCCTGGAAATGGGAAGTACAATGCCTGCACTTTAAAGGAGGGGTCTGGGATAGTGACAGCTGGGAGGGACAATTCTCAGCTGTCGTATCTGAGCTCCTCTGCAAAGACAGTGATTATGTATGAGTGTGGTGAAAGTGTTGAATGATGATGAAAGTATTTTCTTTTTGGGGATTTTCTTTCTTTTTGGGTCACCCTGCCTCGGTGGGAGACGGCCGACTTGTTGAAAAATAAAAAAAAAATATACATATACACAAAATTAACCCTTAAACTGTGCAAACGTAGATCTACAGTCACGTGCGTAGCACTCCGAGCGTAGATCAACGTTTTATTTTCCTGCCTCCAAATTTGGCATGATTTTCCTGAGATGCCTGGTCAGTATAAAATGGGTCTTTGCACTCGGTGTGTGCAGTACAGTGGTCCCCCGAGTTTCGTAAAAACTTCACTCCTGAAGTCTGCTCAAGTGCCATTAACGAATGAATTTACTCCCTTAACCCTTTCAGGGTCGGTGCCGTACTAGTACGTTTTACAAGCAGGGGTTGGTGCCGTACTAGTACGCCCAAATTCTAGCGGCCTCAATTTAAGCAGAAAACGTCTGGTAGGCATACATATGAAAGAATGGGTCTGTGTGGTCAGTGTGCGCAGTATAAAAAAAATCCTGCAGTACACACTGCATAATGAGAGAAAAAAAACTGACCGTTTTTTTCGATTAAAACAGCGACTTTGCAGTCGATTTTCGTATGGTATTTATTGATGTATTCTCGTTTTCTTGGTCTCATTTGATAGAATGGAAGATATATTACAGAAATTGAGATGATTTTGATTGGTATGACAATGACAAGTACCTTGAAATTGAGCTCAAAGTAGCAAAAATGTTCGATTTTTGACGATGTTCAAGAGTAAACAAATCACACCATGCGTCCAATACATATCAACTGGCGAGTCTTATATTCATGCACAAGTGCTCTGATATTATTTATACCATTTTTACAATGATGCAGTTGTATACATAACAGTAAATCTTCTATTTTTGTGAGAATAAAAATTGAAAATGGAAAGCAAAAGTAATGGAACAGGGGCCTGGAGACGTGGCTAATGAACAGAGAACATGTTATTTTAGTGCCAGGAATGTCTGCCCTGTTTACTCTGGACCCTATTTTGAAATTGGCATCGTTTGAAATTTGTGTGAAATTGGAAAATTGCCATTTTCTGACCACTATTTTGGGTAGCTGAAATTGGTAAATAGGCAGTTTCTTCTACTCATTCGATAGAAGAAATGGAGTTCTAGCGAAATAGCTATAATTTTACGAGACTGAAACATTGGAATTTGTCGAAAATAGGGCTCGAAGTGGGTGAAATCGCCGATGCGTCAGTGTCATAGATACCGATAAATTCGTGAAAGCATAATTTCGTTAGTTTTCGATCAAATTTCATAATTTTGGTGGCATTATGATAAGAAAAAGATGCTCTATCATTTCATAAGAAAAAAATAATTTTTTTTTCCAAAAAATTTTCGACCCCAGGAACACTTTCCTGAGAAGGCCTGTCGACCCCCAAAGGGTTAAGGAAAAATGTCATGTAAGTTAGTCTATTTCAGACCCCCAAAAATACACTTCCATAAGCACTTACAATAACATACTTACATAATTGTACGATTTCCGGGGTGTACGAAACTCGGGGGTCCGCTGTATTAAAAAAATCTGGGACCACTTAGAACCTTGTGGGAGCACCAGTTCAATTGAGCGCCAACTAGAGCAAATAGCGTGGCAAAACACCAGGGATTCACTGATGTCATGTCATGTTAACACTCCCCTTTTAAGAGGAAAGTGATGTTGACCCAGAGTTTAGTGGTCTTTGAGATGGATGTGGCCACAAGTGGTCGAGGAAATATCAAAAACCTTGATAATAACCCATAATAATAATAATATGTAATTTATTTAGACATGATACAAAGTTGTACTACACAGTTTAGGGTATAAATGAGGTGTACATGCCAAAAGCCCCTAACATGCTGAGCATTGTGGGCATTCTTAAAATTAATTAACAGTAGACTACATGGTAAAAAGTTATGGTTGATAATTTACAAAATAAGTATAATTGCATATTTAAGTTGTCAAATTTGAATATAAATTGAACATAGTAATTTTTTAATTTATTAATTTACAATATAAGTACAGTGGACCCCCGGCTAACGATCACCCCGGAAGTCGTACAATTATGTAAGTACAGTGGACCCCCGAGTAATGTAAAAACTTCATTCCAGAAGCCTGCTCAAGTGCCATTACGAACGATTTACTCCTAAGGAATAATGTCACGTAGGTTAGTCTATTTCAGACCCCAAAATACACTTCCACAAGCACTTACAATATTATACTTACATAATTGTACGATTTCCGGGTGTTCGTTACTCGGGGGTCCACTGTATAATATTGTAAGTGCTTGTGGAAGTGCATTTTTGGGGGTCTGAAATAGACTAACCTACGTGACATTATTTCTTAAGGAAGTAAATTCGTTCGGTAATGGCACTTGAGCAGGCTTCTGCAATGAATTTTGATCGTTAGCCGGGGGTCCACTGTATAATTGTGTATTTAAGGTGTGAAATTTGAATATAAGTTGAACATAAAAAATTATTAATTGCAGCAATGCAATTAATTAAATCAGATCAAAACAAATTAAAACAATTAGTTGTGTTGCAATTACAGTTTATATGTTCCTAGATAATTAATGTTAAATATTGTGTACTTAGGTTATGTGCAACATTTGTGCAACATCCTTTCATTTCTGATACCAATGGTAGTGTCATCCTGCCAGAATGTCCAATAACCTATGCCCTAAGTAAAGAGAGACAATTCTGGAACATGTGTAATATGTATTCGGCAGGCTGGCTAGCTGGCTGACTGACTTTTGCTGTGTCTCTGTCTGTATCTGCCTCTGTCTATATCTCTGTTTGTCTGTCGATATCTTATTCTGTGTCTGTCTCTCACAGGTACACATAAGTACAGTTATTATATATGTCGTGACTAATAGGTAAAATTGGTCAATTAGCAACAACTCATCTAAAATTAAGTCCTTTCCAAAATTTTCTCTTATACGTTTAAAGATATACAGTGGTACCTCAGTTTACGATATTTTTTCGTTCCAGAATGCTGTTCAAGTGCTATTACCTAACCTTATTATGACAAACGCAATTTAATTTAGCCTAATCCAACTAAATAAATTTTTGATACGTTTACAATAATTTAATAATAAACAAACACAATGCCACATACTTTTTTTCGTTAGGTTCAGAATGATTTTTGCGAAATTATTACATATACAAATTTTCACTTGTCTTATATGGCAAGGTGGGCGTTGCTATTTAGGCCAAAATCGCAAGTTTTACCTAATCGGCACAACATACACGTATATATGTAGTGTAAATTACCTAGGATAACCCAAAAATTCCAGGCAAAGTGCTATACAGTGTATACATCAATTTAACTATAATTACTTTACTGCTTTATGAAATTAATATTTTCTCCTGTTTTTTATAACACACTGACTATTTTCCTACAATGAATTGTGACCCAAAGAAGGAAACATTCACCAACTTTCATTTCCTAGCTATTTTTCCAGACGTACATTGACATCACAATTCACTTTTAGCCCTTAAACTGTCCTAACGTAGATCTACGTTCACTTGCGTAGTGCTCTGAATACAGTCGACCCCCGAGTTTCATACACCCCGAAAATCGTACAATTATGTAAGTATAATATTGTAAGTGCTTTTGTAAGTGTATTTTTGGGGGTCTGAAATGGACTAACCTACTTGACATTATTTCTTAAGGGAGTAAATTCGTTCGGTAATGGCACTTGAGCAGTCTTCTGGAATGAAGTTTTATGTTACTCGGGAGTCCACTGTATATAATAGGTAACACCAACCAAAATTTACAGTAAGAACAAATGGTTTTAGGCAATTTTGTAAGGCTTTTCTGGAGGTCTCAAGAACATAACTATTTTTCCAAAATGTTCTTCAAATCATGCAACATGAATGTTATGTACAATGCTCTTTTCAGGAACAGAACTATGGTGCTATTTTTGAATCTATAGTACAGTATTAACTAGTTTCCTTGAAGGTTGCTGAAACCCCTCCTTCTCTGAACCAGGTTTTTTTTTTTTTACCTCAATGACCATCTCTCACTGACTCAGGGTTGTGACCCCAAAAAAATAAACACATTCATTATCATTCATTCCATCTCTGTCTTGCCAGAAATGTACCGATATCACAATTCAAATACAGCGGTACCGTTAAAAAACATCTTATCTCACTTACGCACCCAACCGGTAGCTAACCACATGAAAACTACTTTATCTTGCACATATCCACAGCAAAATACACTTATTGATATCTGTGATTCCCCTAATTTGCACAGGACTAACCAAAATTCTAATACAACTGTTGCTTCATAATTCTTAAGCTAGTCATAAGTTTGCCTAAGATACTCCAATATAGAAACTGTAATATGCCAATACATCACCTTTGCCATTAATATATAAACTAATTGTTAAATTCTTAAAGTAATTGTTAAATTCTTAATGTTTAAATTCCAGTACCTCAATTTTGTAAACCTAGTTAATCACTACAATTACCTAACCTTACTATCTGTATAATCATTGTGTCGCTATTGAGTAAGACCTATCATAAGACTGCCTGAAAAGCCTAGGCATACCTAGGCATATTATTGGCCATCTTGTAATATCTACTTCATAAAATGTATAATTATAAGTACACCCCACCTTGTATATTACCAGAAATAAAGAATTTGAATTTGAATTTGAAT
>WNWK01011576.1:22148-63878 GCA_009830355.1 Cherax destructor
AAGAACTATTAAGATAAAATCAAAGAAAACTCAGATGAGTGTGTATACAATAAACGTGTACATGTTTGCGTAGTGTGACCTAAGTGTAAGTAGAAGTAGCAAGACGTACCTGAAATCTTGCATGTTTATGAGACAGAAAAAAGACACCAGCAATCCTACCATCATGTAAAACAGTTTCAGGTTTCTGTTTCACAGTCACCTGGCAGGATGGTAGTACCTCCCTGAGTGGTTGGTGTCTACCAACCTACTACCTACGTGACATTATTTCTTAAGGAAGTAAATTTGTTCAGTAATGGCACTTGAGCAGCATTCTCGAACGAATTTTCGGCGAAAACCGAGGGACCACTGTACTACGCTCATACTGCCTCGAGTCGTCACGTTTGATTCCTGAACAAGTGAAAATGTGTATTACTTGCCAGTCATGCTTATTATGTCTTATACATATCTAAAAGCATAGTACAGTGAACCCTCGGTTTTCGTGTATCTCCGTTTTCATTTATTTCAGTTTTTGCGCTTTTTTCGTGGAAATTATTACCTCCGTTTTTGTCGATAGTACGGAACCTGTCCAGTGCCCAGTGCGCATACAAAGCCCGCAAGCCCGCCTCGCACACACATTCTCAGGCAGTGTAGCATTGTTTTTGGTTGAGTGAACATTATCCTGCGAGTTCATACAAAACATTTCTTAACACTCTATTGTTTTTGGCCCTTGATTATTGTGTGTGACTGCTAAATAAGCCACTATGGGCCCAAAGAAAGTCCTAGTGCCAGTCCTTTGGTAAAGAAAGTGAGGAACACCATAGAATTAAAGAAAGAAATCGTAGCAAAGTATCAAAGTGGAGTCGATAAAGGCTATAGCGCAAGCCAGCGACAAAGTGTAGCACCAACAGTGTAGCAAGTAAGTTAAGCGATTAAGCGAGAGAAAAATGACGACACGAAACTTAACTCTTCCATTGTTGTTTGAGATATATATAAGGGCACTGAGACCAAAGCCGCCCTCTGCCACAATCTCCTCCAAGATAAGTGTAAATATTTCTTATTTATAAAGTGTAAATATTTCTTATTTATAAATTACGTACATTGTTTGAGTGTGAATACTGGTGGTGGCTTCTGCTGCCAGGCCCAACACCACCACTATATGTAGGGCTTATGGTCAGTGGCCCTTATAAACCCAACAACAATAACACTATCACCAGTCCTCACATTTGTAAAGACATATTTTATTCATTCTAGAGTATATACAGTGGACCCCCGAGTAACGAACAAAATTCATTCCAGAAGCCTGCTCAAGTGCCATTACCGAACAAATTTATTCCCTTAAGAAATAACGTCAAGTAGGTTAGTCCATTTCAGACCCCCAAAAATACACTTACAAAAGCACTTACAATACAGTGGACCCTCGGTTAACGAATACCCCGGAAATCGTGCAATTATGTAAGTATAATTTTGTAAGTTCTTGTGGAAGTGTATTTTTGGGGGTCTGAAATAGACTAACCTACGTGAAATTTTTCCTTAAGGGAGTAAATTCGTTCGGTAATGGCACTTGAGCAGACTTCAGGAGTGAAGTTTTTACGAAACTCGGGGGTCCACTGTATTATACTTACATAATTGTACGATTTCCGGGGTGTTCGTTACTCGGGGGTCCACTGTATCATGTTTCTTTGTTATTAATATTGTTTATTATGTCATATTAGATGAATTATGATAGATAAATAAGCTGTAGAGCTGATATTAGTGTCAAATTGAAGTATTTTGTCCTGCCTCCAAACAATAAACTCACCTCCCTCTCTCCGTCTTCCATACACCAACAAGAGTTGCCAATAAAGGTAAGTGTGATGTTAAATGTTCATTTATACATGTTATTAGTCCTTTATATTTATTTGTCATTCTTTTCTGTATGTAAATCTATATTTAATCTCTAAAAAATTACTTTTTTGTTAAAACTCCTTGGTGTCTGAAACGAATTAATTGAATTTACATTATTTCTTATAGGGAAAATGGTTTCAGTTTTTGCCGATTTCAGTTTTAGCCGATCCCTCTGGAACGGATTAAACATGAAACCCGAGGGTCCACTGTATAGCACTTTGTCTGGATTTTTTGGGTTATTCTAGGTAATTTACACTATGTATAACTGTATTTATGTGTACCTGTGAGAAAGAGACAGAGATAGAGACACAGATTGATACGGACAAGACAGGAGATAGACAGCCAAAGCAAATCAGTCAGTCAGCCAGCCGCTGGCCAGCTGGCCATCCAACCAGCCGGTCTGCCGAACAAGCATTACACGTTCCAGAATTGTTTCTCTTTACTTAGGGCATACGTTATAGAACATTCTAGCAGGATGACACTACCAGTGGTATCAAAATTGAAAGGATGTTACACATTGGTTATTATCAAGGTTTTTGATATTTCCTCGGTATCTCCTGCAAGTGGCGGCGTATCTGAAGCTCGCTCGTAACTCAGATTTTGGCTCGCAACTCAAAGCAAAAAATCGACCGAGCGACAACTCGTAACTTGGAAAACTCGTAAGTTGGGGCAGTCATAAATCAAGTACCACTGTAGTATCTTCTGACTGCAACATCTCTCTCCTTCAGAGTGCAGGCACTGCCCTTCTCACCTCCAGGACTCAATTCAACTGGTTTCCCTGAGTCTCTTCATAAATTCTTTCTTTTCTGTATAAAATATTCTACATATTTACAATTCAATATTCCTTTTGTTTGAACCTACCTTTAACGTGTTATTTCACTTACAAATAACAAAGAGCACATCACTGGTGCTTGCACTCTCCCTGTCACAATAGTTTTGTACATTTTAATCTCCTTCATTGTAAAATGATGCAATCATTACTAGCTTTACAAGCATTCAATATTACCTTCTACCTCTCATATATCCTGTCAAACCTCTATACAGTGGACCCCCGAATTTCGTGATTAATATGTTCCACAGAGTCTGCCGAAAGGCGAAATTCACGAATTGCGAAACCATTTTCCCCATAAAAAATAATGTAAATTCAATTAATCTGTTCCAGATACCCAAAAGTATTAACAAAAAATATTTTTTTTAAATTATATATAGATTTACATACAGAAAACAATGAGAAATGAGTATAAAACAATAATAACATCACACTTACCTTTATTGAAGACTCTTGTTGGTGTTTGGAAGAGGGGAGAGGATGGAGAAGTTACACTATTGTTTGGAAGGGGAATCCCCTTCCATAAAGACTTTAGGTATGTGTACCAAGTCCTTATCCGGGGTTACGTCCCTTCTTTGTTTTTTAATGCCACTAGGACCAGCTTGAGAGTCAATGGACCACTGTCGCTCAAAAAATTGTTCCAGAGAGCTGTTTCTGGACTCTTTAAAATTTGCCTAAAATGGGACAAGACTGTCACTGAACATGTCGCAGACATGGCCTGCAACAGCTTTGTTAGGGTGATGTTCCTCCACAAATCTTTGCATCCTACTCCACATTGCACAAATCTCCTTAATCTGTGAAGCAATTTCCTAAGCTGTGCTCTGTTGCTGTTGCAGATGAAGCTTTTGTAGCTCTTCAGTGGTTAGCTCTTCACTGTGGTCCTCCACCAACTCTTCCACATCCTCGCCACTCACATCCAACCCCATGGACTTCCCCAGTCACAATAGATTCCACAACTGGCATAGGGTTGTCAGGGTCAGCCTCAAACCCTTCAAAATCTTTGTCGAGGACACAATCTGGCCACAATTTTCTCAAAGCAGAGTTCAAAGTCCTGGAAGTCACTCCCTGCCAAGCCTTACCTATAAGGTCTATGCAATTGAGGATATTGAAGTGATCCCTCCAGAACTTTCTTAGGGTCAATTCAGTGTCTGAGGTCACATCAAAGCACCTTTGAAACATTGCTTCGGTGTAGAGTTTTTTGAAGTCTGAAATGATCTGCTGGTCCATGGGCTGGATGAGAGGAGTGGTATTAGGGGGGCAAGAACTTCACTGTGATCAAACTAAACTACTCCACCATTTGGTCATCCAAGTCTGGAGGATGAATAGGAGCATTGTCCATTACCAGGAGGCACTCGAGTGGCAATTTATTTTCCAGGAGGTATTTCTTCACACTCGGACCAAACACTTCATTGAACCAATCAAGGAAAATTTCCCTCGTGACCCATGCCTTACTGTTAGCCTTCCACATCACACACAATTTACTCTTGGCGACACTGTTTTTCTTGAACACTCTGGGATTTTCAGAGTGATACACGAGTAAAGGCTTCACTTTGAAATCCCCACTAGCATTACCACAGAACAAGAGAGTTAGCCTGTCTTTCATAGGCTTGTGTCCTGGCAGTGCCTTTTTCTCCTGCATGATGTAGGTCCTCTTTGGCATTCTCTTCCAAAAGAGGCCTGTTTCATCACAATTGAACACTTGTTGGGGGAGGAATCCTTCAGCCTCTACGTACACCTTGAATTCATGCACAAATTTTTCAGCCGCACATTTGTCAGAATTTGCAGCCTCGCCATGCCTTACTACACTATGTATGCCACTACATTTCTTAACTCTCTCAAACCAGCCTTTTGCTGGCCTTAAATTCACTAACATCAGCACTCATTCCAGGCATTTTCTTTATGAGATCGGCATGCAACTGCTTTGCCTTTTCACAAATTATCGACTGCATAAAACTATCTCTTGCTAACTGTTTTTGGTTGATCCACACCAACAACAAATTCTCAACATCTTCGATTATTTGTGATCTCTTTTTTGTGAACATATCTACCTCTTTCCCATGCGTGTCGTAAGAGTCGACTAACATGCCGGGAGCAAGGGGCTAGTAACCCCTTCTCCTGTATACATTACTAAAGTTAAAAAGAGAAACTTTTCTTTTTCTCTTTGGGCCACCCCGCCTTGGTGGGAGGTGGCCAATTTGTTGAAAGAAGAAAGATCTACCTCTTTCGCAACAGCAGGTTCCTTGATTTCCTTTTTCTTCGCAACGATGGAAGTGATGGTTGAATAGAGCTTCCCATACATCTTGGCAAGCTCAGCCACATGCACTCCACTTTCATATTTTGCAATGATTTCTTTCTTTAATTCTATTATGTTTCTCACCATTTTTACCAAAGGGCTGGCACTAGGAGCTTTCTTTGGGCTCATGGTGGCTTATTTAGCAGTTGCAAGCACAACAAAAAATGGAATATTATGAAATGTATCTTATGAACGTGTGGGTGATGGTCACTCGCCGAGAAACAATGTCACACAGACTCTGAATGGTGTGTTGGGTGCCTTTGTGTGCGCACGGATGCTAGGAGGCCGCTCGGATGCCTTCTGTACAACCGAAGAATTGCGAGGAAAGTCACGAAACGCGAGGCTATATTTTGACAAAAAAAAAAGTTGCCAAACGGCGGAATTCACAAAATGCGGGACTCACGAAACTCGAGGGTCCACTGTATAATGGAATGCAGATATAATGAGAAAGCCACAGTATAAAAATAAAATACTACAACAACTATCTTTAAAGTCATACTGAAACAAACCTCTTAGTTTCTTCATCAGTTTCTTTATACTGCAAGTCATCTTCCTCTTCATCACTTTCACTTGTTTCTTCATCTTCTTTCATTCCATTTCCCATATTCATTTTTGTTTCTCTATCAATAGCAACATTCAGTTTTTTAAGTGCTCTTCTTAAGATCATCCTGATGCTACTTGGACTGAGAGCATCCAAGGTAATAACTCGGCACCTGCATTATAATGTCAACTATATTAGTGCTAATGTTAAACATTTAAAAAGTGTGTAATCATAAATAAGCTCAGAGCATTAGTCCAATAATTTTGGCAAACTGATTTTTTTGCAAATTTCAGCCACTTGCAAGTACAACAGCCTTGCTGTGTGTTCATCTGTTCACCCAGTATGAAAGAGGTAATGATGATAAGTAACTTACTACTGGCAGTTACTAAGAGACTAAGAGCAAGGGATTATTTGTATCATATTTATTGAAAAGCAAGAAACTCAAAAGAGCCATACAGCACTTGGGGACTGGGATGTAATCAGGTCTGATTCAGGAAAGTGTAGCTATATTTCCTTGAATCAAAAGCCATTTACCAGAAAAAAAGAGTAAACTTCCTGAAGTTAGGAAATTATAATTTTTATTTTCAATTGTAATATGAAGCAATTGGGTCAAATTCAAAATAATGATAAAAACACTGAAGAGAAAATTACCTTGACAGCAAAGCAGAATTAAGTGAAAATGATGGATTTTCTGTGGTGGCACCAACCAGAGTAAGCAAGCCATTCTCAACATGAGGCAAGAAGATGTCCTGCACCAAGAAATGTCAAAATTTAATTATTGCAATACCCTTCTAAAGAAATTATATAAAAGTAAAATGAGATATAAGTGATACTAAGACAAATACTAGTAATGTATTATTCTGAAGCATATTACAGTGGACCCTCGGTTAACGAATACCCTGGAAATCGTGCAATTATGTAAGTATAATTTTGTAAGTTCTTGTGGAAGTGTATTTTTGGGGGTCTGAAATAGACTAACCTACGTGAAATTTTTCCTTAAGGGAGTAAATTCGTTCGGTAATGGCACTTGAGCAGACTTCAGGAGTGAAGTTTTTACGAAACTCGGGGGTCCACTGTACTAACATAAAATGAAGAAAAACTAAATCCTGAATTATTATCAAAGCCATTTTCATGAAATGTTCCTTCTAAATTTCTAGGATAATTGTTCATGCAATTTTTAGCTCTAGTAAAGATAAGTACTGTATCCCCTATGCCAGATATAAACAGACTCGTGCAACTACATGTGCCTGCTGCATACCAGAAGTGCCAAAAGTTTGAAAATTATGAAAGAAAAAATCTATAAATTTGTGACTAACAACCATTTACTTTTCATATCCCCTTACTGTCTCTTACTTTTACTGTACCTCTAGTGTGATGCTTCCAGTATGAGATTTTTTTTAATTCAACTGTAAAATTAGAGATGCTGAAATTTTGTGTATACATATGGCTTTTAAGATGTCATATGTGGGATTGGAAAATAAAGAATCAAATACAAAGTGGGAGTGGTTACAGTTGCTTTTTGCTGATAACACTGCTTTTGGGAGCATCTGAAGAAAAGTTGCAAAGGTTGGTGGATGAATTTGGGAGGGTATATAATAGTGAGGCTCAGGTTAGGGTGTGTAGGAGAGAGGGAGATTACTTCCCGGTAAAAGTAGGTCTTAGACAGGGATGTGTAATGTCACCATGGTTGTTTAATATATTTATAGATGGGGTTGTAAAAGAAGTAAATGCTAGGGTGTTGGGGAGAGGGGTGGGATTAAATTATGGAGAATTAAATGCAAAATGGGAGTTGACACAGTTACTTTTTGCTGATGATACTGTGCTTATGGGAGATTCTAAAGAAAAGTTGCAAAGGTTAGTGGACGAGTTTGGGAGAGTGTGTAAAGGTAGAAAGTTAAAAGTGAACATAGATAAGAGTAAGGTGATGAGGGTATCAAACGATTTAAATAAAGAAAAATTGGATATCACATTGGAGAGAGGAATTATGGAAGAGGTAAATGTTTTCAGATATTTGGGAGTTGATGTGTCAGCGGATGGGTTTATGAAGGATGAGGTTAACCATAGAATTGATGAAGGAAAAAAGGTGAGTGGTGCATTGAGGTATCTGTGGAGACAAAAAACGTTGTCCATGGAGGCAAAGAAGGGAATGTACGAAAGTATAGTGGTACCAACACTCTTATATGGGTGTGAGGCATGGGTTGCAAATGCTGCAGCGAGGAGGAGGCTGGAGGCAGTGGAGATGTCCTGTCTAAGGGCAATGTGTGGTGTAAATATTATGCAGAAAATTCGGAATGTGGAAATTAGGAGAAGGTGTGGAGTTACTAAAAGTATTTGTCAGAGGGCTGAAGAGGGGTTGTTGAGGTGGTTTGGTCATTTAGAGAGAATGGATAAAAGTAGAATGACTTGGAGAGCGTATAAATCTGTAGGGGAAGGAAGGCGGGGTAGGGGTCGTCCTAGAAAAGGTTGGAAGGAAGGGGTAAAGGTTGTTTTGTGGGCGAGGGGCTTGGACTTCCAGCAAGCATGTGTGAGCGTGTTAGATAGGAGTGAATGGAGACAAATGGTTTTTGGGACATGACGATCTGTTGGAGTGTGAGCAGGGTAACATTTTGTGAAGGGATTTAGGGAAACCAGTTAATTGATTTAGTTGGACTTGAGTCCTGGAAATGGGAAGTACAATGCCTGCACTTTAAAGGAGGGGTCTGAGATAGTGACAGCTGGGAGGGACTTTTCTCAGCTGTCGTATCTGAGCTCCTCTGCAAAGACAGTGATTATGTATGAGTGTGGTGAAAGTGTTGAATGATGATGAAAGTATTTTCTTTTTGGGGATTTTCTTTCTTTTTGGGTCACCCTGCCTCGGTGGGAGACGGCCGACTTGTTGAAAAAAAAAAAAAAATATAATAGAAGTAAATTAAAATGAACATAGGAAAGAGCAAGGTGATGAGGGTAACAAAAAACATAGGTAATTAAATATTGGATATCAGATTGGAGGGAGTATGGAGGAAGTGAAAGTGTTGAGATATTTGGGAGTGGACTTATGAATCATAGAATTAAGAGGGGAAGAAAGGCGAGTGGTGCAATGAGGCATCTGTGGAGACAAAGAACGTTATCCATAGAAGTAAAAAGTGAGAGTATAGTGGCACCAACGCCCTTATAAGGGTGTAAAGCATAGGTTGTGAATGTTGCAGTGAGGAGGAGGCTGGAGGCAGTGGAGATGTTGTGTCTGAGGGCAATGTGTAGTGTGAATACTATGCAGAAAATTTGTAGCTTGGAGATAAGGAGGTGTGGAGTTGCTAAGAGTATTATCCAAAGGTTGAAGCGGTTTGGACATTTAGAGAGGATGGAATAAAATAGGATGACTTGGAGGGTGTATAAATCTGTAGTGGAGGAAAGGCTGGGTAGGGGTCATCTTAGGAAAGGTTGGAGGGAGGGGGTAAAAGAGGTTTAGTGTGTACAGGGCTTAGACATCCAGCAAGCGCATGAGAGCATGTTAGATAGGAGTGAGAGGAAGCAAGTGGTTTTTATGATCTGACGTGCTGTTGGAGTGTGAGCAAGGTAACAAAGGGATTCAGGGAAACCGGTTAGCTGGACTTGAGTCTTGGAGGGGTGGGGATATTGACAGTTTTGAACTGTAGTATTGGCATGCCTTTGGCAAGACAGTGATGGTGAAAGTGTTTCGTCTTTTTTTTTTTTTTGGGGTCAACCTACCTTAGTGGAAGATGGCTGGTTTGTTGAAAAAATATATATAATGGGTTGCACTTCAATTAAAACTTGATCATTTTTGTGTTACTTGATCCTCATGCAGAGAAAATAAATGTGGCACAATGATTTCCTAAAAATACTAAAGAGAAGGTAAGGACATACTGTACCTAAATAAAGACACAAATTACAGTGGACCCCCGAGTTTCGTAAAAACTTCACTCCTGAAGTCTGCTCAAGCGCCATTACCGAACGAATTTACTCCCTTAAGGAAAAATGTCACATAGGTTATTCTATTTCAGACCCCCAAAAATACACTTCCACAAGCACTTACAATTTTATACTTACATAATTGTACGATTTCCGGGGTTTACGAAACTCGGGGGTCCACTGTAGTCAAGTAAAAAACTTTAAAAACTATCAATTTATTGTGCTACAGTACATAAATTTCCTTGATTTTCATACATAGTACATTTCACAACTACACAATTTTTTTTAGCAATAAAATAAAAAAAAAAGCTAGTAGTATGAAACATGAAATAAATACAAAACATCAAAAAATGATGCAAAGACCTCTAGCCAAATGCTCACCTATGTCAACAAATGGTACAGTAGCTATTTACTTACCTGTTGTGACTTATTAAACCTATGTACTTCATCCATGAATAGAACAGTACGCTTTTTTCTCAACTGTAAGGCTCCCTGTGCTTCTCGGACAACATTCTTCACATCTTGAACTCCTGATGTACAAGCTGAGAGTGAGGAGTATCGCCATTTCTCAGACCCACGGCAACGTTCATGGATAATGTTGGCTAATGAAGTCTGGCAAGACAATTTTATAAATTTAATACTCTGGAATTATGAATATTATGTATCAATAGTGTATGCCTAACAACTAAACATCTTAATATCTGCCACTTTTTCAAATTTCAAGAAATAGAGTAGAATGTATAAGTCTGCTGAAGACCTCAGTGGAACTGTAGCTCAAGATATATAGTACAGCATTCATTTTTTCAATGTATTTCTTTTTTTTTTTGTAAAATTATTCAGTTTGTAATACACTCTCTCCTCACTTAACAACGTACTCTTTTAGTTTACCGACAACTTGGAGTTAGGAGTTACTATGGGCTCTCCCACGAATTAAATTTATCAAATGTCACTGGCTGTCATCAGTTATCTGACACTTGTCACAACACCATAAAAAAAAGTGACCACAACCATTACTGAAATGCTATGTGCTAAACATACATTCTTTTTCAGTAAGTCAGTCAAGTCAGCGTGTCATTCAGTCAAGTCAGCGTGTCATTCAGTCAAGTCAGCGTGTCATTCAGTCAAGTCAGCGTGTCATTCAGTCAAGTCAGCGTGTCATTCAGTCAAGTCAGCGTGTCATGCAGTCAAGTCAGCGTGTCATGCAGTCAAGTCAGCGTGTCATGCAGTCAAGTCAGCGTGTCATGCAGTCAAGTCAGCGTGTCATGCAGTCAAGTCAGCGTGTCATGAAGTCAAGTCAGCGTGTCATGAAGTCAAGTCATTGTGTCATTCAGTCAAGTCATTGTGTCATTCAGTCAAGTCATTGTGTCATTCAGTCAAGTCATTGTGTCATTCAGTCAAGTCATTGTGTCATTCAGTCAAGTCATTGTGTCATTCAGTCAAGTCATTGTGTCATTCAGTCAAGTCATTGTGTCATTCAGTCAAGTCATTGTGTCATTCAGTCAAGTCATTGTGTCATTCAGTCAAGTCAGTAAGTCATTCAGTCAGGCAGACAGATAGACAGACAGACATGATAAAGAAGCCCAAATTAATAAAAACTGATATATATGGAGAGGTATCTGAGGGTGTGTGGGGCTGGGGGCTATACACAGAGAGGGAGAAGGTGGGGAGAAGGAGGGGTGGTGACACTTTTGAAGTGTCAGTAAGGGGCCATTCCCCGATTAGCGACGAAATCATTTACCGACGGGGTCTTAGGCCCCTATCTCTGTCATTAAGTGAGGAGAGACTGTACTTGTGTTAGGACTTCAGAGTGCAACTTGCTCTCCAGGTAGGACATTTTAGAATTTATTAATAATTTTTTTTACATATATATGTTTTAATATTTGTTATTTTTGGTTAGGTTAGAGTGGGAAAGATCTGGTTAGGTTAACGTATATTACCGATATGCTTATATATACTGTACCAGTAATTACCTAACAATAATGAAATTAAGTATATGAGCAGATTCCATGAAACAATACAGGGTGTATCGTGAGATTTCAAGTACATATGCAATTTCTCACGAACAGTAAAAAACTCTTAGGAGGATAGGTTGAAGAGTGATATCTGACTTTTTGAAATTCTGTTCAGACTGCAGCATCATGATGAACAAATACAGTGGACCCTCGGTTAACGAAAAAACTTCATCCCAGAAGCCTGCTCAAGTGCCATTACCAAACAAATTTACGTCCTTAAGAAATAATGTCACGTAGGTTAGTCTATTTCAGACCCCCAAAAATACACTTCCACATGCACTTAAAATATTATACTTACATAGTTGTACGATTTCCGGGGTATTCGTTAACCGAGGGTCCACTGTACAGTCAACCCTCCGTTTTCGTGTGTTTCAGTTTTCGTGCAGTTTTTTCGGGGAAAATTTACCTCCGTTTTCGTGCTTGGTACGGAACCTGTCCACCAGTGCCCCGCACATACAAAGGCCGTAGGCCGCCACCCACGCACATTGTCACGCAGTCTAGCATTGTTTACGCTTGAGTGAACATTTCCCCAGGAGTTTATACAAAACATTTATTAACAATTCATTGTTTTTGGGCCTTGATTATTGTGTGTGACTACTAAATAAGCTACCATGGGCCCAAAGAAAGCTCCTAGTGCCACTTCTTTGGTAAGGAAAGTGAGGAACACCATAGAACTGAAGAAAGAAATAATAGAAAAATATGATAGTGGTGTACGTATTGCCGAGCTCACCAGGATATACAAGAAAGCCCCAACAACCATCGGTTCCATTGTGTATAAGAGAAAAGAAATCACTGAAGCTAATGTTGCGAAAGGGGTGAATACAATAACAAAACAGAGATCACAAACAATAGAAAATATGGAGAAATTGTTGTTGCTGTGGATAAACAAAAAACTGCTAGCCGGTGACAGTGTTGTGCAGTCATTAATTTGTGAAAAAGCAAGGCAGTTGCATACCGATCTTGTCAAGAAAATGCCTGGAACCAGTGATGATGTTGATGAATTTAAAGCCAGCAAAGGCTGGTTCGAAAAATTCAAGAAGAGAAGTGGCATACACAGTGTTGTAAGGCATGGTGAGGGTGCCAGTTCAGATAAACAAGGGGCTGAAAAATTTGTGCGCGACTTTAAAGAATATGTAGAGGCCGAAAATTTCAAACCCCAACAAGTGTTTAATTGTGACGAAACAGGCCTCTTTTGGAAGAAAATGCCAAGGAGGACCTACATCACGCAGGAGGAAAAGGCAATGCCAGGACACAAGCCTATGAAAGACAGGCTAACTCTCATGTTGTGTGGTAATGCTAGTGGGGATTTCAAAGTGAAGCCTTTACTGGTGTATCACTCTGAAACTCCCAGAGTGTTCAAGAAATACAGTGTTGACAAGAGTAAATTGTGTGTGTTTTGGAAGTCTAACCCTAAGGCATGGGTCACTAGGAAAATTTTCCTGGAATGGTTTAATCAAGTGTTTGGCCCCTGTGTGAAGAAATATCTATTGGACAATAAATTGCCACTTAAGTGCCTCCTGGTAATGGACAATGCTCCTGCTCATCCTCGAGACTTGGAAGACCAATTGTCTAAGGATTTCAAATTTGTAACAGTGAAGTCCTTGCCTCCAAACACCACTCCTCTCATCCAGCCCATGGACCAGCAGGTCATTGCAAACTTCAAAAAACTGTACACCAAAGCAATGTTTGAAAGGTGCTTTAATATGACAAATGACTCTGAATTGACTTTAAAAGAGTTCAGGAAGGATCACTTCAATATCTTCCATTGCATAGGCCTTATAGATAAAGCTTGACAGGGAGTGACTTCCAGGACGATGAACTCTGCTTGGAGAAAGTTGTGGCCAGACTGTGTCCCAGAGAGGGATTTTGAAGGGTTTGGGGCTGGCCCTGAGGAGCCTATGGAAGTTGTGGAAAGTATTGTGGCATTGGGGACTTCCATGGGGTTGGATGTGAGTAGCCAGGATGTGGAAGAGTTGGTGGAGGACCACAATGAAGATCTAACCACTGAAGAGCTGCAAGAGCTTGAGCTGCAACACCATCAAAACAGATCTGAGGAAATTGCTTCAATGAAGGAGGAAGAGAGATGTAAGGTGCCTTCTTCAGAGATTAAGGAGATTTGTGGAATGTGGAGTAGGGTGCATTCATTTGTGGAGGAACATCACCCTGACAAAGATGTTGCAATCCGTCTCATCAACATGTTCAATGACAATCTGTTTTCCCATTTTAGGGACATTTTAAAGAGCCGCCAGACACAGAGCTCTCTGGAGAGATATTTAGTGCCACAGGTGTGCAGTGACTCTCAAGCTGGTCCTAGTGGGATTAAAAGACAAAGAAGGGAAGTGGCCCCAGAGGAGGACTTGGTACCTAAAGTCCTTATGGAGGGGGATTCTCCTTCCAAAAAATAGGCTCTTCTGTCTCCCCTCCTCCCTCTCTTCCATCCAACAACATCAGTCTTCAATAAAGGTAAGTGCCACATTCAGTTCATTCATTTGTGCATGTAAATCTATCTTTAAGGCCCCCCAATTTTTTTTTTCCAAACTTCTGGGTTTCTGGAACGGATTAATTGAATTTCCATTATTTCTTATGGGGAAAATGGTTTCAGTTTTTGTGTGTTTGAGTTTCAGTGCCAGTGCATCCCTCAGGAACGGATTAAGCACGAAAACGGAGGGTTGACTGTAATACAATGGTATCTCAGTACATTTAGTAGTGCCAAATACAATCAAGTACAGTATTTTAATAAAATACCATGTAAGGTAGAGATTCTATTAGATAGACAATCTCTCGTTTACCAAACTGTGAAAGATATTCCATTTGATAGATAATCTCTTAGTATACCAAACTATGTAAGACGTTCTATTTGACAGATAATCTCTTATACTAAAGTATATGTAAGACATTCTATTTGACAGATAATCTCTTATACCAAACTATGTATGTAAGGTTTCTCATGCCCACTGAAAATCACAAGAAAAAATAAAATCTCAGCAACATGCATATCCTTTTACCTCATCACTTATGATGGGAAAGATTATCAACAACTGTACTTCAGAGGCTTTCTACACCTGGCTTCTTAAATCACAAAATTCTCTACTGTACTGTAACCCTTTTGTTCCCTCTGCTCTGCATGTACATATGTTGTATATGCTCTAGTTTTTTCAATAGGCTTGTTCAGCATATTTTAACTATTTCATGGGCAATGTGTATGCTCAATGTATTGTGAAAGATTTGGTATGGTACTGTATCACACAATGTTAAAGTGATACTTAATAAAGATCAAAATTTATAATGAAAGGTGTGTAAATTTACCTTTCCACAGCCTGGAGGCCCCCAAAGAATCATGTTGATGAAATTATCTTGCATAATCAGTGTCCTGAGATAAGAACTGTTGCATAGGATATTGTCTTGTCCAATATAGTTATCCAAGGTTACTGGTCGCATCTTCTCTGCAAGTGGCACACCATTACTGTTGTCTGTTGAAGGATATATCTTTGTTAAAACAAAAATTAATATGTCTCAACAGGAAAATATTGTATGTGAAACAGGTATTAGAATTACAGTCCATTACTGTTAGCTTTACTAAGTTAAGAGATTTTTTAATTTATTAGTCCAGTAATCTAAAAATATTTTAGCCTTCACAGTGCTGTATATTTAACCTTCTAAATACAGTGGTACCTCGGTTAACGATGGTCCCCAAACTTGCCTTTTTATGTAAGTTTATTTTTTTAAATGCTTTTGTAAGTGTATTTTTGGGGGGTCTAAAAGGACTAGTCTATTTTACATTATTTCTTATGGGGATAAATTCGTTTGGTAATGGCACTTGAACAGCATTTTGGAATGAAAAAATATCGTTAACCGAGGTACCACTGTAAATAAGAACACATGAAAAATCCAGAACTAAAGCTACTATGAAATTACCAAATAATAAATATTGGAAGAATAAAAGTCACAATACTATAGTGGGAACAATTCACTATTTACCCAGAAATTGAAAATAAAAGTGATACTTCAGGCATCAGATCTGACGCCAAGCCTGACAATAGTCTAAATGAATCATAAAAACTAATAAATGATAATAAAATGCATATATATACATTTAAGGTTTATTAATAAATAACTGGGTTAAATAAATGCCACAGTAACTTGATTTCAGATTTATAAACATATTTGTACTATTTGACATGATACAAAAATTGCAAAAATGTAACAAAAACATGGATATGGCACATAATGAGTATCCTTTCTGTAATTTTTGTGACTTTATACATTATTATTAGAGGTATTTTAGCCTATGAAAGACTTGAAAGAGTATGAAAATCCTTGAAACAATTCCTGGTTTGGTTTAGACATGGACTGACCTTGCATAAGGAACAAGCAAAGCTTGAGTAGGTCCTCTTGTCCTTGTTGCTGCATAACTTACATGAAAGCCTCTTTGCACAAACTGGCCAGTGAGGTAGTGTTTCATCATATCTTGTATCATCATGAGGCCTTTTTTGCACACAGATTCCCACTTGAATCAGGTGAAGACTGTGAAGAAGAA
Organism: Cherax destructor; assembly: GCA_009830355.1. Lineage (NCBI taxonomy): Eukaryota > Metazoa > Arthropoda > Malacostraca > Decapoda > Parastacidae > Cherax > Cherax destructor. The sequence goes on from WNWK01011576.1 coordinate 38,130, forward strand.
CTTGGAGATGATCTCAGACTCCTAGGGACTTCCTTGGTTGACTTTCTTGCAGAATGAGACACAGAAAACCTGAATTCTTTGAGGTTCATGTATTTCTCATTCAAAGCACAACAGCCAGCCATTGACACAAGAAAGATCAAGAACATATCCAAAGAGCTGCATGTACCAGCAGATTGGTTTTAGTGGAGACTTGTACAGATGAACCAACCTATCATTCTTGTCTATGCCTCCCATATAGGCATTATAATTCTTTATGACTGAAGGACAGTCAACATCCACCTTCTGTTTGGTCTCCTTGCTGTACCTCTTTATCTTTGTCACAGGGTTGATGCCCACATCATTTGTCAATAAAGTAACAACCTTACTGTCTTTCCAACGTACAACCAGGACACCATCCAAGGAACAGTAATCCATAGCACCCCCTTTCACATTCTTTTTTCCATGTCCTTGACAGACAGTGGTAGTTTTCCAATCCTGTCACTTGCACTACCTGTGTACCTGCAATTGAATGTACTTATGCAGATATATCACTAGAGGAAAACTGGTAAAGAAGTTATCTGCATAAATTGCACTGGTATTTGTGTGGTCCATTGTCTTTGCAAGGCAAATAACAACTTTTGAACTTATAGGCATTTCTTTCTCCTCCTCTGTTAGGCCAACATTGTGATAATCAAAGGTTGTTTTACCTTGATACATCATTATGTCATGTATAAATCCATCATCACTGGCCTGGCAAAAAAGTTTGAAACCCCATTTATCAGGCTTTGTCCTGATATATTGCTTAAGGTTTCCTACCCTTGTGGAAGGATCATATATGAGGCTACAAACATTTCACAAAAGTTCAAGTGCATGCATTTGTTTCTTCTCAATGCCCTAGGCAATTCATTTGCATCTCAAAATGATGATCAAACATTCAATAATGCACTGGAAACACATTCAGTAACTTACTGCCAATCTGGAGTTGTGTAAATTGGTGAAATATCCAGAGTGAGGTTGAAAATCTTTCCCCTTCAACAAGTGAGGCAATACTGAACACTGCTGGAGCTCCCAGCCAATAGCAATCAACAACACCCAAGCCATGCTGTATTAAAGCTCTGCCCAGAAGGTTTGCGATTGGTCTGATTGAAACAAAAGGTCTCTCTGAGGACGCGCATGGTACTGATGGAGCCATGAAAACCATGCTTTTTACGCATCACATATATGGCCAGAATAAAAAAATTATCAAGCTAACTCAGGAAATGCAGGAACTTAAAACCTAAAATGACATGTTAACCCGGGAAATTAAGGAACTACAAACCACCAACACACAGTACCTCAGCAAGATAACAACTCTGGAACATAAACTAAACACAGTGGAACAACTAATACCCACACACGTCTGAGTACACCACCACCTGCCTAAAAGATCAAGTAACCCAACTAAATACCAACATCAAGAACGAAAGAGCAAGAGTGGACTTGCAACTTACCGATGTTATGAACAACTTCCAAGACCACTTCGATCAACAACAACTGTCTGATTCAATTGTAGTAAGTAGCAAACTTCTCCCAGCAACTATAACCCATGAAACGTAAACAAACCACCTTACAACTCATCCAAGATCATCTTCGTCTCAACATACCTAGTGATGACAAAGGAGTATAAAGTGATAGGTTATCAAACTGGGAAGAAATCTGTGATACTAAAGTTCAACTCTAACTCACAAAGAAATGACCTATTAAGAGCATCTATAACTATGACAACTGATGTTTATGTCAATGAGTGCCTAACCAAAATAAGACAAAATCTCCTCTATAGACTAAGAAAGCTATGACACGACCGAAAAATCCACCAGTGCTTTGCAAGGGATGGAAAAATTGCAGTCAAAGAGGAATCAACAGGAAGAAGATATCTCATTTCTACTGAATATGAACTAAAAAAATCCCTAAGTGATGCTGTCTTAACTGAGTCAGAATAAAATGCAGTTTGTACCCACTTTCCACGAGTACGTAGTGTTATGAAACCCCAATTTTTTTTATCCAATTATTTTCTATAAAACCTAATTTTCATTTCTATATTGCCAATCTGACAGCAGTGAATTGTCTAAGCTGTTCAAACACTACCTTATAGTTCATACTCTTGTTAGTCACCTCAGGATCAACATACAGTGGACCCACGCCTAACGAACAAAATTCATTCCAGAAGCCTGCTGAAGTGACATTACCGAACGAATTTACTTCCTTAAGAAATAATGTCACGTAGGTTAGTCTCTTTCAGACCCCCAAAAATACACTTCCACAAGCACTTACAATATTATACTTACATAATTGTATGATTTCCGGGGTGTTCGTTAGGCGGGGGTCCACTGTATCGTGTTTGCCTAAAAAGGTGTTCTATTTTTTTTATATTTGTAACTACCTTTTACCCTCCTCTATTAGTACAGAACTATACTTTATTTTTTTACTGTCTATTGTATGCAGTCTATAATAGAGTTAGTGCAATACAATCCCGAGTTAGGTACTACTGATTTAAAACTTAATTATTTTCTACTGTCTACTGTATACACTTTATTATAGCACTAGTGCAATAACTGTTAGGTGCTACTGATATTTCTAGTCTTAATAATAATAATAATAATATCTTTATTTCATTGCAAGTTTACATCGACATCGAGATTTTGTAATTACAGTTATGAATTGAAGTGCAAAGAGAGCCACTATCATGCCATGGCATTATGGGCAGACTAAATATAATGGCTTATAAACTACTTAATACTAGAGAAATTGATTAAGTTTGTTATAGTTAAACATTAGCTTATGCTTAAGGCAGATAATAAATTTACTCAAATTACAATCTGAGGATATTACATTGTGACAAGATGAAAGTGTTTTGTAGGATGAATTTTATCAATAGCAAATAATGAAATTATATTATGGGAAAATAATACTGAGCATTGTTGAAAGTAGTTTACAGTATGAGTATCTAGTTTAGGGTGAGTAGGTGGTTTTTGAGAAGAGTCTTAAATTGATGCTCAGACCAGGTAATTTTAGTATTTGCTGGTAATGAATTCCAGATTTTGGGGCCCTTTATATGCATAGAATTTTTGCACAGGGTGATATGGACACTGGGTATATAAAAAAGTGATCTGTGTCTTGTGTTATGGTCATGGGTCCTGTTAAAGTTGGGGAGGAGAATTTTGAGTGGAGGGTTTATATTTGAGTGTAGTTCTATGTAGTATGTAGTAGGCACAAGAATAAGTGTGAATGTTCTTTACGGTGAGTAGTTTTAGACATTTGAATATTGGTGGAGTATGCTGTCTAGAGTGGAAATTTGTTATCATTCTGACTGCAGCCTTTTTCTGGGTTATGAGTGGTCTAAGGTGATTTAATGTTATTGATCCCCATGCACAAATTCCATAGGTGAGATAAGGGTAGATGAGTGAATGATACAGTGCAAGGAGAGCTGACTGAGGCACATAGTAGCATATCTTTGATAGTATGCCTACTGTCTGAGATTTTCTTGGAAATTTGTTGCATGTGTGCTTGGAATTTGAGGCTACTGTCAAGGTAGATTCCTAGGAATTTTCCCTCTGAGTCTTGTGATGGGTGATCCATTGAGCGTTAAGTGGAACATTTGTAGCTCTGTTTCCAAACTGAATGAAATAGGTTTTGTCAGTATTGAGAGTAAGCTTATTAGTCATCATCCAGGTAGTTATTTTCTGTAGTTCAGCATTAACAGTGTTGGTTAATATGACTGGGTTTGGGTGAGAGAAGACATATGTAGTGTCATCTGCAAATAATATGGGTTTGAATAGTTGTGATGCATTCGGTAGGTCATTGATGTAAACGAGGAAGAGGAGTGGTCCTAGGACACTTCCTTGTGGGACACCGACTGTAATTTGTTGTGTTTAAGAGTTAGTTCCATTTGTGTACACATATTGGCTTCTGTTACTAAGGTATGACTTTAGGTAATTGAGTGAGTGTCCTCTTATACCATAGTGTGCTAATTTTGTGAGCAGTAAATCATGGTCGACTGTATCAAAAGCTTTACGTAAATCAATGAAGATTCCCAGTGGGACTTCTTTCTTCTCAAGAGCGGTGTATATTAGCTCTAGCATGTGTATAATAGTATCATTTGTATTTTTGTTAGTCCTGAATCCAAACTGACAGGGGTTGAGTACATTGTGTGAGACGAGGTAGGAATAGATCTGCCTATGAATTAATTTTTCAAAGATTTTAGAGAGCAGAGGTAAGTTAGATACATTATTATTATAATCAAATAGAAGCGCTAAACCACAGGGGTTAAGTTAGATACAGTATTGGTGACCCTCGCTATTTTGAGGATTGATGGGAAGGTGGAGGATTCAATGGATTTGTTGAAGTGTTGCAATAATTGGTGACAGTACCTGAGAAGCTTTTTTGTACATAAAAGATGGTAAGCTGTTTATGTCTCCTGCCTTGTTTTTAACCCTTTACCATGACAGCATCACATGTGAGGTTGAAAAAGCATGGTTTTCATGGTGCCATGAGCACAAAGCATATCCTCAGAGAGACTTCAATTTTCACTCCAACCAATCACAAGCCTTCTGGGCAGAGCTTGAATGTGGTGTCACTTGGGTGTTGTCGACTGCTATTGGCTGGGAGCTGCAGAAGTCTTCAGTACTGTCTGAAGTGTTGAAGGAGCAGCATTTCCAACCTGACTCTCTTGATATTTCACCAATTTACACCACTCCAGAATGGCGGTAAGTTACTGAATGTGTTTCCAGTGCATTATTGAATGTTTTAACCTCATTTTGAGATGCAAATGAATTGCCTGAGGTATTTATAAGTAACAAATGAATGCACTTGAAGTTTTGTTTACATTTTTGGCATCGTTTATGAGGCTGGGCCTGACACATATAGAATGTCACATGCCACTGAGTGTAACATATGCGAGGCTAAAACAGTCAATGGTGATAACAAATTTGCCAATGAAGGTATCATATATCATGGATTAACAAATAACAATAAGGCCATCTTTGTCAATAATAGCTACCAATTTCATGCTGAATCAAACACATTGATATATGAGTACTTTTACCTTGTAAATTTATAAAATTTGCTCAATTTCGATACTCATTTTGTGTTTTCTGTTCATTTCAGTTAAACACAAATGTGTTTTATGGATCAAGGACTCAAAGAAAAAGGGATTACATTGTGCCAGAGTTATGTAATGACAGTGACAGTAATGAGGAAGTGGATTCTGAGGATAAATATGAGCCACGGCCAGATGCTTCCTCTTCAAGTGAAGATGAACATGAAGATTTGTCTACTAGAAGTGGGCAAGTTAGTGTAAAACCAATATATGAACAAACAAATGGTGGATGTTGACTGTCCTGCAGTCATAAAGAGTTATAATGCCCATATGGGAGGCATAGATAAGAATGATATGTTGGTGCACCTCTACAAGTTTCCACTCAAAGCAAAATGCTGGTACATGAGGCTGTTTGGATATGTCATTAATCTTTGTTGTGTCAATGGCTGGTTGTTGTACAGGCGTGACTGTGCTGCTCTGAAAGAGAAATACATGAATCTCAAGGATTTCCAGTTTGCCATCTCCCATTATGCAAGAAAGCCAACCAAGGGAATCCCAAGGAGCATGAGATCCCCTCCAAGTTGTTCAACTTCACAGTCTTCTTCAATTGATGAACATTTCAGTCGCTATGGAAAAAGAAATCTTGATGATACAAGATATGATGAAACAGTACAGCACTGGCCACTTACTACAAAGAGGCTTTCATGTGGACATTGCAACACAAAAAAAAAAGGATCTACTCGTTCTTCTGTTGTTCCGTCTGCAAGGTTAATCTATGTCTAAACACAACCAGAAATTGTTTCGGGGAATTCCATAAGAAACCAGATGCATAAATACCTCTGATAAAATGTTTGTCACAATAAATACAGAAAGGATACTCATTTGGTGCCATATCCATATTTTTGTAACATTTTTGCAATTTTTGTATAATGTCAAAGACTATAAATGTGTTAAAATTATTGAAATCAAGTTACTGTGCCTTTGGTTTAACCCAGTTGTTTATTAATAAACCTTAAATGTATATATATGCCTTTTATTATCAGTTGTTAGTAGCTGTTATGATTCTTTTACACATACCGTTGTCAGGAATTGCATCAAATCTGATGCACATCTGTCACCTATAGTTGAACCTTTGTTGGGATTGGCCTCATATTTGATTCTGCCAAAAAGGCCATTTTATGGCCAAAAAATAAATAAACTTGAAAAAGGACCACAAATAAATAGGTCTTAGAATTGCTTATATTAGCAGAATATGGGTTGTAAATGCTGCAGTTTTTCAACTTTGATTCAAGGCCTGGTAAAGTTAAGGGTGTTGATGATGAGCGAGACTTCTATTGGGTTGGTTGGATCTAAGAATAGTGTATTCGGGTAGGTGTTGGTGAGGTATTCTGATGGACGGGTGTTTGAGCTTGGGATCTTACTCGCTAGATTCTTTCCTATGGTGGAGAAGAAAACATTAAGTCTGTTTGCTGTTTCAGTTGGTGGGAGTAGGGGTTCATCTGATTTTGTTAATTTGATACATATTTTTGTTTTTGGATATCTTTAATTGTTCATTATATTTTATTACTACGACATCACTATATGTTTATTAGGTTTTACAATCTACTGGAAGAATGTACACTTACACCATTATTGTTCAATCACCCCATTATCACAAATCTTAATATTACCCCTTATCACCCTCCTGCAATTCATAATCATTTAAATATTTATCAGTAGGTTGGTAGACAGCAACCACCCAGGGAGGTACTACCATCCTGCCAGGTGACTGTGAAACAGAAACCTGAAACTGTTTTACATGATGGTAGGATTGCTGGTGTCTTTTTTTCTGTCTCATAAACATGCAAGATTTCAGGTACGTCTTGCTACTTCTACTTACATTTAGGTCACGCTACGCAAATATGTACACGTTTATGTATACACACTCATCTGAGTTTTCTTTGATTTTATCTTAATAGTTCTTGTTCTTATTGCTTTTCCTTTCATATCCATGGGAAAGTGGAATAAGAATCTTTCCTCCGTAAGCCATGCGTGTTGTAAAAGTCAACTAAAATGCCGGGAACAATGGGCTAGTAACCCCTTTTCCTGTATAGCTTACTAAAAAGAAAAAGAAAAAAACCGTCAAAGTGGGATGTTTGAATGTGCGTGGATGTTGTGCGAATGATAAGAAAGAGATGATTGTAGATGTTATGAATGAAAAGAAGCTGGATGTCCTGGCTTTAAGTGAGACAAAGCTGAAGGGGGTAGGAGAGTTTCAGTGGGGAGAAATAAATGGGATTAGGTCAGGGGTTTCAAATAGAGTTAGAGCTAAAGAAGGAGTGGCAATAATGTTGAATAATCAGTTATGGCAGGTAAAGAAGGAATATAAATGTATAAATTCAAGGATTATGTGGAGTAAAATAAAGGTTGGATGTGAAAAGTGGGTTATAGTAAGTGTTTATGCACCTGGAGAAGAGAGAATTGTAGAGGAGAGAGAGAGATTTTGGGAAATGTTGAGTGTGTGGGGAGTTTTGAACCAAGTGAGAGAGTAATTGTGGTTGGAGATCTTAATGCTAAAGTGGGTAAAAATGTTGTGGAGGGAGTAGTAGGTAAATTTGGGGTGCGGGGTAAATGTAAATGGGGAACCATTAATTGAGCTATGTGTAGAAAGAGGTTTGGTAATAAGTAATACATATTTTATGAAAAAGAGGATAAATAAATATACAAGGTATGATATAGCACATAAGGAAAGTAGTTTGTTGGATTATGTATTGGTGGATAAAAGGTTGATGGGTAGGCTTCAGGATGTACATGTTTATAGAGGGGCAACAGATATATCAGATCATTATTTGGTTGTAGCTACAGTTAGAGTAAAAGGTTAATGGGACAAAAAGAAAATGGCAACAGCAAGTAAGAGAGAGGTAAAAGTGTATAAACTAAGGGAGGAGGAAGTTAGGGTGAGATATAAGCAACTATTGGCAGAAAGGTGGGCTAGTGCAAGTATGAGTAGTGGGGGTTGAAGAGAGTTGGGATAGTTTTAAAAATGCAGTATTAGAATGTGGGGCAGAAATTTGTGGCTATAGGAGGGTGGGTGCAGGAGGAAAGAGGAGTGAGTGGTGGAATGAAGAAGTAAAGGGTGTGATAAAAGAGAAAAAGGTAGCTTATGAGAGGTTTTTACAAAACAGAAGTGTTAGTAGAAGAGCAGAGTATATGGAGAGTAAAAGAAAGGTGAAGAGAGTGGTGAGAGAGTGCAAAAGAAGAGCGGATGAAAGAATGGTAGAGGCTCTGTCAAGAAATTTTGCTGAAAACAAGAAAAAATTTTGGAGTGAGATAAACAAGGTAAGAAAGCCTAGGGAACGGATGGATTTGTCAGTTAAAAACAGAGTAGGGGAGTTAGTAGATGGGGAGCTGGAGGTATTGGGTAGATGGCAGGAATATTTTGAGGAACTTTTAAATGTCGATGAAAAAAGGGAGGCGGTAATTTCATGTACTGGCCAGGGAGGTACAACATCGTTTAGGAGTGAAGAAGAGCAGGATGTGAGTGTGGGGGAGGTGCGTGAGGCATTACGTACAATGAAAGGGGGTAAAGCAGCTGGAACTGACGGGATCATGACAGAAATGTTAAAAACAGGGGGGGATATAGTGCTGGAGTGGTTGGTATTTTTGTTTAATAAATGTATGAAAGAGGGGAAGGTACCTAGGGATTGGCAGAGAGCATGTATAGTTCCTTTATATAAAGGGAAAGGGGATAAAAGAGAGTGTAAAAATTATAGGGTAATAAGTTTACTGAGTATACCAGGTAAAGTGTATGGCAGGGTTATTATTGAAAGAATTAGAGGTAAGACAGAGAGTAGGAATGCAGATGAGCAAGGAGGCTTAAGAGTGGGTAGGGGATGTGTAGATCAAGTGTTTACAGTGAAGCATATATGTGAACAGTATTTAGATAAAGGTAGAGAAGTTTTTATTGCATTTATGGATTTAGAAAAGGCATATGATAGAGTGGATAGGGAAGCAATGTGGCAAACGTTGCAAGTGTATGGAATAGGTAGTAAGTTACTGAAGGCTGTAAAGAGTTTTTATGAGGATAGTGAGGCTCAGGTTAGGGTGTGTAGGAGAGAGGGAGATTACTTCCCGGTAAAAGTAGGTCTTAGACAGGGATGTGTAATGTCACCATGGTTGTTTAATATATTTATAGATGGGGTTGTAAAAGAAGTAAATGCTAGGGTGTTGGGGAGAGGGGTGGGATTAAATTATGGAGAATTAAATGCAAAATGGGAGTTGACACAGTTACTTTTTGCTGATGATACTGTGCTTATGGGAGATTCTAAAGAAAAGTTGCAAAGGTTAGTGGACGAGTTTGGGAGTGTGTGTAAAGGTAGAAAGTTAAAGTGAACATAGATAAGAGTAAGGTGATGAGGGTATCAAACGATTTAAATAAAGAAAAAATGGATATCACACTGGAGAGAGGGATTATGGAAGAAGTAAATGTTTTCAGATATTTGGGAGTTGACGTGTCAGCGGATGGGTTTATGAAGGATGAGGTTAACCATAGAATTGATGAAGGAAAAAAGGTGAGTGGTGCGTTGAGGTATCTGTGGAGACAAAAAACGTTATCCATGGAGGCAAAGAAGGGAATGTACGAAACTATAGTGGTATCAACACTCTTATATGGGTGTGAAGCATGGGTTGCAAATGCTGCAGCGAGGAGGAGGCTGGAGGCAGTGAAGATGTCTTGTCTAAGGGCAATGTGTGGTGTAAATATTATGCAGAAAATTCGGAATGTGGAAATTAGTAGAAGGTGTGGAGTTACTAAAAGTATTTGTCAGAGGGCTGAAGAGGGGTTGTTGAGGTGGTTTGGTCATTTAGAGAGAATGGATCAAAGTAGAATGACTTGGAGAGCGTATAAATCTGTAGGGGAAGGAAGTCGGGGTAGCGGTCGTCCTAGAAAAGGTTGGAGGGAAGGGGTAAAGGAGGTTTTGTGGGCGAGGGTCTTGGACTTCCAGCAAGCATGTGTGAGCGTGTTAGATAGGAGTGAATGGACACGAATGGTTTTTGGGACATGACGATCTGTTGGAGTGTGAGCAGGGTAACATTTTGTGAAGGGATTCAGGGAAACCAGTTAATTGATTTAGTTGGACTTGAGTCCTGGAAATGAGAAGTACAATGCCTGCACTTTAAAGGAGGGGTCTGGGATGGTGACAGCTGGGAGGGACTATTCTCAGCTGTCATATCTGAGCTCCTCTGCAAAGACAGTGATTATGTATGAGTGTGGTGAAAGTGTTGAATGATGATGAAAGTATTTTCTTTTTGGGGATTTTCTTTCTTTTTGGGTCACCCTGCCTCGGTGGGAGACGGCCGACTTGTTGAAAAAAAAAAAAAAAAAACTCCAAATGCTCAATGCTGACATCGACCATGAACTGAATCTATATAATCTAAATCCCAGTCAACATTTAACTGAAAGCAACTGCCTTTAGTACACAGCAACAGAAGCAATGCCAAAAATATTACAATTTTGAATTACGTACAATATTAGATCCCTAAGCAAACACTATGATGACCTCCTGGGACTTCTAGATTCATTAAAGACAAACTTCTCCTGTATTATTCTTACTGAAACCTGGCTTAAGCATGAAACAATAGACATCTACACACTACCAGGATACACAGCAATCCACAACTGCAGGTCAGAACAAATTGGGGGAGGTATTGCCATCTATTATTCTAATGAACTATCATGTAGCAACACCATATCCTTCAATGATGAATATGGTGAATATATATTCACGAACTTCTCTGTAAAAAAAATAAAAAACCCTATAGCAATTGGGGCCATATACAGGATGCCTTTAGTGGTAAACTAAAAACACTGATTACAAATACACAAATGAATAAGCACCACCTACTGCTATCAGGAGACTTCAACATCAACCTTGGCCTAACAGATGACCAACCTGTTACTGACTTTCATTAACAATATGAATAATACACTACTAACACCAGCAATTACAAAACCAACAAGACTAACTGAGACGAGTGCAACAATAATTGACTATATATGGACAAACATACTAGCCCCCCTAAAAGTGGGAATAATCAAGGACAACACTACTGATCACTATCCAACTTTCCTCCTAACAAACATTTGTAAACAACCAATGGAATATAATAAATTATTCTTTTGACTCCATGATGAGGCTTCAATAAGTAACTTCACTGCAGAACTATGCTCAGCTGACTGGCCTACAGAATTTTCCAATGCCGTTGGTATCGATGAATGGGTAGAGATACAGTGGACCCCCGGAAATCGAACATTCTTCATTCCAGAATGCTGTTCAAGTGCTGTTACCAAACGAATTTATTCCCATAAGGAATGATGTAAATTAGATTAGTCCATTTCAGACCCCCAAAAATGCACCTATAAAAGCACTTATAATAATAAACTTACATAAAAGGGTGAGTCGGGAGTGTTCGATTTCCGAGAGTCCACTGTACAGTGGACCCCCGACTTTCGAACATTCTTCATTCCAGAATGCTGTTCAAGTGCTGTTACCAAACGAATTTATTCCCATAAGGAATGATGTAAATTAGATTAGTCCGTTTCAGACCCCCAAAAATACACTTATAAAAGCACTTACAATAATAAACTTACATAAAAGGGCGAGTTTGGAGATTTCGAATAGCGAGGGTCCACTGTATTTCTAAACAAAATTCATAAACTATATAACAAACATTGTCCCTTAAAACTAAACAGATCACCAATAAAAGACTAAGTTGCCCATGGCTTACTAACAGCATCCTAAGATCCATCAATATGAAACATCAATATGCGAAACAATACAGAAGGGGCTTAATAACTAAAGAATTTATCAAATACTATATGTAAGTCCTCACCAAATTAATCAGAAAGTCCAAGCAACTATACTATTCTAACAGATTTACTGAAACGAGAGGCGATATAAAAAACACCTGGAAGACATTCTCTCAGATCCTGGGCACCACAAACTGAACAGAACAAGTAATATTGTACTAACTAAACCAAATGAACTGAAACTCCAGCCTACTGATACAGCTAACAAGTTGAATGACTTCTTCTACACCGTAAGATCAAATCTCGCCAGTAAAATTCCAATTACCAATGCCCGAGGTAATGATTATCTAGATGGAAACTTCCCAACATCCCTCTTATCTTACACCAACAGAGCCCAGTGAGGTTACCATGATTATCAACTCTCTAGAAAACAAATCAGGAAATGTGACCCAAGTACCACCACTACTGTACAAATGAGCGGTTCAAATCCTTTCACCCACCATTACATTACTCTTCAACAGATCACTAGAAACCAACACTTCCCCGGCATCACTCAAAATAGCAAGGATTACACCAATACACAAAGGTGGTGACCCAACAGATGTAAACAATTAGAGGACAATATCAAACTTGCCTTTACTTTCCAAAATCTTCGAGAAGCTCATACACAAAAGGTTATACTCCTTCATAGCATAACAAAGCATCCTTGCCCCCTGCCAGTTTGGCTTCAGGAGAAACAAAAGCACAAATGACGCAATAATAAAAATGCTAGACCTACTTTACACAGCACTTGAAAAAAACAAATACCCGCTTGGACTCTTTAGCAACTTTCAGAAAGCTTTTGATACAGTAGACCACAGCATCCTACTCCTCAAGCCTGATCATTAAAAGAGGTCATGCACTTGCATTTATCAAGTCCTGCCTTACTAATAGAAAGCAATATGTCTCTGTCAAGGACGCAATCTCCTCAACAAGACCCTGGACAGTGATGTACCACAGTGTAGCGTTCTTGGCCCCCTCCTTTTCCTTTTATACATCAATGATCTTCCAAGCGTATCACAACAATTTATCCCTATTCTCTTTGCTGACGACACGACTTTTGTCATCTCCCACCTAAATCTAGCCTCACTCAACACTACTGTTAATGAAGAGCTTGCAAATATAGCAACCTGGATGACTGTCAATAAATTTACACTTAATACAGACAAAACTTTTTATATCATGTTTGGGAGTAGAGCAAGTGAGGTCCAACTAAACATTATGCTTAACAGCACCCTTATTGCTAAACATAACGAGGGAAAATTCTTGGGTATGCACCTTGACAGCAACCTGAAATTCGAAACCCATATCCAACACATAACAAAAATAGTCTGTAAAACAGCATCCTCTCAAAGATACATTACTATGTACCACAAACAGCACTACTTTTTTTTTTTCAACAAGTCGGCCGTCTCCCACCGAGGCAGGGTGACCCAAAAAGAAAGAAAATCCCCAAAAAGAAAATACTTTCATCATCATTCAACACTTTCACCTCACTCATACATAATCACTGTCTTTGCAGAGGTGCTCAGATACGACAGCTGAGAATAAGTCCCTCCCAACTGTCACTATCCCAGACCCCTCCTTTAAAGTGCAGGCATTGTACTTCCCATTTCCACTATACTATTCACTGATCTACCCCTACCTCACCTATGCTATTTGTGAATGGGGTTCCACAACAACAAATCACCTAAAACCAATAATAACCCAACAAAAAAGCTGCAGTGCGAATAATCACACAATCCACTGCTAGAACACACCCTTCCCCACTCTTCAAAGACCTCAACCTACTCACTATACAAAACATTCACTTGTACTGTTGTGCAACCTACATTTACAGAACAATCAATTCATTAGTAATATACAGTGGACCCCTGAGTTACGAACACCCCGGAAATCGTACAATTATGTAAGTATATTGTAAGTGCTTTGGAAGTGCATTTTTGGGGGTCTGAAATGGACTAACCTACTTGACGTTATTTCTTAAGGGAGTAAATTTGTTCGGTAATGGCACTTGAGCAGGCTTCTGGAATGAATTTTGTTCGTTACTCGGGGGTCCACTGTAAATCCTGACCTGAAGTGCTTTCTTGACAGTTGTAATAGGACTCATAGACATAACACTAGGCACAAATACCTCTATGACATTCCCCCATGTCAGGCTAAATCTTTTCAGAAACTCAATGTACAGTCATCCCTCGGTTTTCGATTTTAATCCGTTCCAGATGGATCGGCTAAAACCAAAATCGGCGAAAACCAAAACTATTTCCCCCATAAGAAATAATGGAAATTCAATTAATCCGTTTCAGAAACCCAGAAGTTTGGAAAAAAAAAATTGGGGGGGCCTTAAAGATAGATTTACATGCACAAATGAATGAACTGAATGTGGCACTTACCTTTATTGAAGACTGATGTTGCTGGATGGGAGAGAGGGAAGAGGGAGAGGGAAGAGGGGAGAGGGAAGAGGGGAGAGGGAAGAGGGGAGAGGGAAGAGACCCTAATTTTTGGAAGGGGAATCCCCCTCCATAAGGACTCTAGGTACCAAGTCCTTATCCGGGGTCACTTCCCTGCATGCCTGCTACACTCCCTCCCTGCCTGCTACACTCCCTCCATGCTTGCTACACTCCCTCCCTGCCTGCTACACTCCCTGCATACATGCTACACTCCCTACATACATGCTACACTCCCTGCATACCTGCTACACTCCCTGCATACCTGTTACACTCCCTGCATACATGCTACACTCCCTGCATACCTGTTACACTCCCTGCATACATGTTACACTCCCTGCATACCTGTTACACTCCCTGCATACCTGTTACACTCCCTGCATACCTGTTACACTCCCTGCATACCTGCTACACTCCCTGCATACATGCTACACTCCCTGCATACATGCTACACTCCCTGCATACCTGCTACACTCCCTGCATACCTGCTACACTCCCTGCATACCTGCTACACTCCCTGCATACCTGCTACACTCCCTGCATACCTGTTACACTCCCTGCATACATGCTGCATACAACCCCCCATCCCCAAAGAATCACAGAAATAAATAACACGGTAAGCCGTTTCCTTTAACCCACACCATTTACATTCTTTTCCTGCCATGATACCCATAATATATAACTGCGTTCTCGACGCCAAAATCCCCTGGCTACACTCCCTGCATACCTGCTACACTCCCTGCTACACTCTTAAACTCCATCGTGTTTCTCTCTTTCACTATCATATTTTTCTATTATTTCTTTCTTCATTTCTACAGTGTTCCTCACTTTCTTTACCAAAGAAGTGGCACTAGGAGCTTTCTTTGGGCCCATGGTAGTTTATTTAGTAGTCACACACAATAATCAAGGCCCAAAAACAATGAATTGTTAATAAATGTTTTGTATAAACTCCTGGGGTGATGTTCACTCAAGCGTAAACAATGCTAGACTGCGTGACAATGTGCGTGGGTGGTGGGCCTACGGCCTTTGTATGTGCGCGGCACTGGTGGACAGGTCCCATACGGTCGGCGAAAACTAAGACAAATTTTCCCTGAAAAAAGTCGGCGAAAACCAAAATCGGCGAAAATTGGGACAAGCGAAAACCAAGGGATGACTGTACATAAAAGGGCCCAAAATCTGGAACTCTCTGCCAGGAATCTCCAGAACCATAGGCTCAGCTAGCATTTTTAAAACTACAGTGGACCCCCGAGTTTCGTAAAAACTTCACTCCTGAAGTCTGCTCAAGTGCCATTACCGAACGAATTTACTCCCTTAAGGAAAAATTTCACGTAGGTTAGTCTATTTCAGACCCCCAAAAATACACTTCCACAAGAACTTACAAAATTATACTTACATAATTGCACGATTTCCGGGGTATTCGTTAACCGAGGGTCCACTGTACAGTTAAAAAACACCTTATCTCCTTAACCTATCCCAGCCCATCTTAAATATACAGTGGTACCTCGACTTACGATATTTTTTCATTCCAGAATGCTGTTCAAGTGCCATTACCAAACGAATTTATCCCCATAAGAAATGATGTAAAATAGACTAGTCCTTTTAGACCCCCAAAATTACACTTACAAAAACATTTAAAAAAATAAACTTACATAAAAGGGTGAGTTTGGGGACCATCGTAAGTCGAGGTACCACTGTATATGTAAAAACTATACATACATTTGCTCAATATCATGAACATAGGTAAAGCTTTATAATCAATGTACAGTGGACCCTCGCTATTTGAACACTCCAAACTCGCCCTTTTATGTACGTACATGTAAGGTTAATATTGTAAGTGTATTTTTGGGGGTCTGAAATGGACTAATCTAATTTACATCATTCCTTATGGGAATAAATTCGTTTGGTAACAGCACTTGAACAGCATTCTGGAATGAAGAATGTTCGAAAGTCGGGGGTCCACTGTATACATACTTACTCTCAATATCTGTATTCATTTCAAATGTTAATCACTTAATTGTGTCCACCTATGGTTAATAAACAAAATTGTAATTCTTCTCTACAAAACTTATTAAAGCCATATAGCACAACCTAACAGAATATTCAATTCTCTTGTATTCATTGTAACTCGCCTAATGACTGTATGTACTGTTATTACCTTATTGATCTTAAGTCAGTTTTAAATTTGCCTAAAATGCTTTGCATATAAAGGGGCTTTTGGCATGTACACCCAACTATTATATTCCTTTGGACAAACATGTATCATGTTGAAATAAATTATTATTATTGCTCTTCATACAAATAGAAATATTATTCATTGAAAGAGTCTTGTAGAGGTAAAACAAATGAAGGAGGAAGCCAGCAGTGCTTGTGCTTGAGTCAATTATTATTATTATTATGGTACAGCCAAGAAGATATGCTAAACCCATATGGGTCATACAAAACTTGGTGAATAAAAACTAATCAGGTTTGATCTGAGGAAATTAGGGGTAAAGGATAGTTCCAACCTCTTGTATCAAGATCATTTCACTCCTTCCCCCTTGAAAGGTGTTTGAATTGAGCCAAAGAAAGGAACATCAATGAGAGAAAGTGTCCCTTCTTCCACTGCAGTAATACTTCAGTATTAGAGAATAAGCCAACTAATCAATAATAAAATACAGTACTGTGCAAGCACCTGGAAAATAAAGAAATTATGATGGAAACTAACCTGACTTTTGCCTAGGATGCTGACAGGAATCAGGTAGTGTACTTTCACTGTTGGCTATGGAAGACACATCTTGAGAAACAGGGTCAATCCTGGTATTTTTAGTTTTCTGAGCCTTATGCTGTCCTGAGCTGGAAACACTCCGACTAGTGTTTCCTAAGAAGCTCCATGCTTGAGTTTGTTCTTTGCGAGATTTTTTACTGGAGGATGGTGGTGATGTTTTGCCTGAGCAGCTTGGAGCATCAATCTGTATTATGCAGAAATTCAGTAAGGATATACTAGAATGGTAGAACTGCTGTAATAGCAACAAGTGCATAAAAAAAATCCTTCATAGAGTTTCTATTACAATGCATCATATTGTTCATCTTCAAATTTGAACAATAAGCATCTAGCTTAGAATTAGTTAAGTGACAATGATGTGTCCTTCACTGTCAGATATAAACTGTTTATATACTGTCAATATTGCTGATTAACTATATATGTAAATATAGGTTAATTAAGGTTAGGTTAACCTAATCTACCATGGAGAGTATGTATGTATGTATGTATATACAGTGGATCCCCGGCTAACGAACACCCCGGAAATCGTACAATTACAGTGGACCCTCACTATTCGAACACTCCAAAACTCACCCTCATTCCAGAATGCTGTTCAAGTGCTGTTACCAAACGAATTTATTCCCATAAGGAATGATGTAAATTAGATGAGTCCATTTCAGACCCCCAAAAATACACTTATAAAAGCACTTAAAATAATAAACTTACATAAAAGGGTGAGTTTTGGAGTGTTCGAATAGCGAGGGTCCACTGTATGTAAGTATAATATTGTAAGTGCTTGTGGAAGTGTATTTTTGGGGGTTTTAAATAGACTAACCTACATGACATTATTTCTTAAGGAAGTAAATTCGTTCGGTAATGGCACTTGAGCAGGCTTCTGGAATGAATTTTGTTCGTTAGCCGGGGGTCCACTGTAGAGTGGACCCTCCCTTTTTGTCGATCTCTGTTTTCGTTGATTTCAGTTATCGCCGATTTTTTTCGTAAAAATATTGCGTCCACTTTTGTTGCTTTCCTAGGTTTTCGTTGTTGGTATGGTACCTGTCTGAGTGCCCCGTGCGCACACAAAGCCTCCCCACACACATTCTCAGGCAGTGTAATGTTTCTCGGTGAGTGAACATTATCCTGCGAGGTCATACGAAACATTTCTTAATAATCCATTGTTTTTGGCACTTGTTTATTGTGTGTGACTGCTAAATAAGCCACCATGGGCCCAAAGAAAGCTACTTGTGCCAGTCCTTTGGTAAAGAAGGTGAGAAACACAATACGTAGAATTAAAGAAAAAGATTGTAGAAAAATACGAAAGTGGTGGTGGTAGAGGGTGGTAGAGATGGTGGTAGAGAGTGGTAGTGATGGTGGTAGAGGGTGGTAGTGATGGTGGTATGATTCATTACCTTGTAACTAGTGAATTCATTACCATTGTACCTTGTTCAGCTATCAAAACTTTGGGGCCCAGTCTCTGGACCCTATATATACCTCTGTAATCTGCAAATACCTTTGTAACTTGTCATGATTGTGACCATCTGAGTTCATTACCTTTGTAACTTGCTCAGCTATCAAACTTTGAGGTCCAGTCCCTGGACCCATTATGTACCTCTGTAATCTTTTGACTACCGCCCACAGGATGGGTATGGGGTGCATAATAAAGATATCAAACTAACTAACTCAACACTGTACAGTGGACCCTCGGTTAACGAAATTAATCCGGTCCAGGAGCTATTACTTAATCTGAATATTTTGTAATCTGAAATCTTATTTCCCATAAGAAATAATGTAAATACATTTAATTCGTTCCACAAAAAAATAATCTCAAAAAAAAAAAAAAAAAAAAAAAAATAACATTTACTTATCTTTATTGAAGAGTTGCAGGCATCTGGAAGGTAGAGTTGCTGACAGGGGCAGGGTGTTAATGGTTGGAAGGGGAATCCCCCTCCAAAAGGACTTCAGGTAACAAGTCCCTCTCTGGGGTTACTTCCCTTCTTTTTCTTTTAATGCATGCCTGCTACACTCCCTGCATGCCTGCTCACTCCCTGCATGCCTGCTACACTCCTGCATGCCTGCTACACTCCCTGCATGCCTGCTACACTCCCTGCATGCCTGCTACACTCCCTGCATGCCTGCTACACTCCCTGCATGCCTGCTACACTCCCTGCATGCCTGCTACACTCCCTGCATGCCTGCTACACTCCCTGCATGCCTGCTACACTCCCTGCATGCCATGCTACCTCCTGCATGCCTGCTACACTCCCTGCATGCCTGCTACACTCCCATGCTGACACTCCCTGCATGCCTGCACACTCCCTGCATGCCTGCTACACTCCCTGCATGCCTGCTACACTCCTGCATGCCTGCTACACTCCCTGCATGCCTGCTACACTCCCTGCATGCCTGCTACACTCCCTGCATGCCTGCTACACTCCCTGCATGCCTGCTACACTCCCTGCATGAATGCTACACTCCCTGCATGAATGCTACCACTGGGGTGCCCCTAGGAAGCTTCTTTGGACCCATGGTGACTTATTTCACAGTGACAATCACTAAACCAACAAAAAAGACACCAAATATATTATGAATCTTTGAAAGAGCGCGCTAGGTAATGTTCTCTCAATGGTAAACAATGCTTCACTGGCGTCCTGCGCTTGCGCGAAGCAGGCGGACACGTCTAAAACCTTTCGGTAACCGAGGAATTTTTCGCTAACCGATTACGAAAAAATATTTTGGTTTCCGAAGCTTTCGTTAACGGGACCTTTCGTTAACCGAGGGTCCACTGTATATACAGTGGACCCTCAGTGTTCGTGATTAATTCATTCCAGAATGCTGTTCAAGTGCCATTACCAAACGAATTTGTTCCCATAAGGAATAATGTAAATTAGCTTAGTCCTTTTAGACCTCCAAAAATACACTTACAAAAGCACTTACAAAAATACACTTACATAATTGTTCGAGTTTGGAGCAGTACGAACACCAGTGGACCCCCGGTTTACGTTAGTTTCCAAACTCGCCCTTTTATGTAAGTTTATTTTTGTAAGTGCTTTTGTAAGTGTATTTTTTGGGGGTCTAAAAAGACTAATCTAATTTACATTATTCCTTATGGGAACAAATTCGTTCGGTAATGGCACTTGAACAGCATTCTGAAACAAAAAAATGATGTAATCCGGGGGTCCACTGTACATTTTTTTTAACACATCGGCCGTTTCCCACCGAGGCAGGGTGACCCAAAAAGAAAAACCCAAAAAGAAAGAAAAAAACCTTCATCATCATTCAACACTTTCACCATCATTCATACATAATCACTGTCTTTGCACAGGCGCTCAGATACGACAGTTTAGATGTTCCTCCAAACTGCCAATATCCTAAACCCCTCCTTTAAAGTGCAGGCATTGTACAGTACTTCCCATTTCCAGGACTCAAGTCCGGCTAACTGGTTTCCCTGAATCCCTTCACAAAATATTACCCTGCTCACAATCCAACAGCTCATCAGGTCCCAAAAACCATTCGTCTCCATTCACTCCTATCTAACACACTCACACATGCTGCTTTGTAAAATCCACTCATATATACTAGTTTTTTCCCCCTTACCACTCTCTTTACCTCATCATTCCACCAATTGCTTCACCTCCCACCTGTGCCCACCCTACTATATCCACAATCTTCTGCTGCACACAAACACTGCATTCTTAAATCTACCCTATACCTCTTTAACCTCTTCCTCATTACCTATACTCTCACTAGCCCATCTTTCTCCTAACACTTGCTTATATCTTACCCTAACTACTTCCTCCTTTAATTTATAAACTTTAACCTCTCTTACTCACTGATAACATTCTTCTTATACCCCATTAACCACTTACTCTCACTGCAGCTACCACTAAATAATGATCTGATGCCCTTCTAAAAAACATTGACATCCATCATCACATCCCCCAGCTCTTACATTCTTACTCATTGCTACAGGTACAGTGGACCCCCGGTTAACGGCCTGCTCCAAACACTAACAATTATGTAAGTGTATTTTTGTAAGTGCTTTTGTAAGTGAATGTTTTGGGGTCCAAAAGAACTAATCTAATTTACATTATTCCTTATGTTAATGTTAATAAATTCGTTCGGTAACTGCACTTGAACAGAATTCTGGAACGAATTATGGCCGTTAACCGGGGGTCCACTGTACTTCCATTCACCTTTGGCTCTTCCTTACTCCTGCTAAATCTATTCCTCCCTGCCTAATGCATGAAATCACCACCTCCCTTTCATCAACAGCATTTAACAACTCCTCAGAATAATCTCTATTTTTCCAGTACTTTCACCTCCCCATCTAATGGAAACATTCCATATTAATAACTATGTTCACTATGAAAGTGAACATAGATAAGAGTAAGGTAATGAGAGTATCAAATGATTTAGATAAAGAAAAATTGGATATCACACTGGAGGGAGGGAATATGGAAGAAGTGAATGTTTTCAGATATTTGGGAGTTGACTTGTCAGCGGATGGGTTTACGAAGGATGAGGTAAACCATAGAATTGATGAAGGAAAAAAGATGAGTGGTTTATTGAGGCATCTGTGGAGACAAAGAATATCATCCATGGTGGCAAAAAGGGGAATGTATGAGAGTATAGTGGTACCAACACTCTTATATGGGCGTGAAGCATGGGTTTTATGAAGCACACGAAAGAGGTGGCTGGAGGCTGTTAGATAGGAGTGAGTTGAGGCAAGTGGCTTTTATGACTTGATGTGCTGTTGGAGTGTGAGCAAAGTAACATTCTTCTGGAAGGATTCAGGGAAACCACTTAGTCGGACTTGAGTCCTGGAAAGGGGAAGTACAGTGCGTGTACTCTGAAGGAGTGGTAGAAATGTTGCAATTTGGAGGGGCATCTGAACTATAGTATCAGCATGCCTCTGGTAAGAGTGATGAAATGAATGATAGTGAGAAAGTGTTTTTTTTCTTTTTCAGATTACTTGACCTCGGTTGGAGATGGCCAGTGTTAAAAATAATTATAATGACAATAATAATAATGATTGGTACTCACAGTATCTGGCAACCTGCATTGTGGAACAAAAGCAAACTAGCACGATCATAAACAATGTTATACAGTAGACCCTCATATTACACAGATTTATTTGGCACATTTTGGTTATTACACTATTGAAAAATTGCGGCATAATTTTATACAACACTTTGTAAAATTAACTTGACACAATTCGGTTTGAGGGAGGGGAAAAAATTCAGAGTGTCGCCAGCGGGATATTTCCCTAGCTCAGGCCGCTGCCTGGCTGTGGGGGCTGCACCGGGCTTCAAGACAGCAAAGGATCGCTTCACCTTGTTCCTTTGTGGTAATGCTTCAGGTGATTTCAAGTGTAAGCCCATGGTTATTTACTGCTCTAAGAATCCTCGTGCTTTGAAAGGTGTAGATAAAAACACCTTACCATTATTAATTTGGAGGTCAAACCAGTCAGCATGGATGACAGAGGAAATATTTATTGACTGGTTTAAGCATCATTTTATTCCTGAAGTCAAGTTTTACCTGCAGAGCAAGATCCTTGTATTCAAGGCTCTCTTCATTCTTGATAATTCCCATACTCATCCAGAGCTTTGCTGGATGTGACTCCACATGTAAAAGTTGCATTTTTACCTCCAAATACAACATCTTTAATACAACCAGTGGATCAGGGAGTTATTAAGTCATTCAAGTCTAACTACACAAGAAAAGAGATGAAAAAACTAGTTGCATCAATGGACTCTGACTCCAACCTGGCAGTACCAGTTGGCCATCACTAATCCGGCATCATCGAGACCTGTAGGGTGCCGGATTAGTGACTTTGCTGGATTACAGAGTGGTTAGGTTAGAATATGTACACTTAACCCAACAGTGATATTTATGCATCGGCGATTTCACCCAATTTATGCCCTAGTTTTGGCCCATTCCATTGTTCATTGTTCCTTCTGTAGTACTCTTTAAATCCAGCAAGGTTCATACAAGCGTTGCACTGAACCTTTGCTTCAGTGCAACTCTTGCAAGAATAGATCTTGCAAGGGTTCTTGCAAGATCTGCTCTTTTTTCTAGTTTGTAATACAAAATGGCTAGCTGGTTTATTATACAGTGGAACCCCGATTTTCGAACACCTCGGCAATCGAACAAATAAAATTTCAAACACTTTTTTCGAACAAATTTTGTCCCGCCAATCAAACAAGTGCGTACCAGATCTGTCCGCCCAGGTGCGTGCGCGCCTCACCGCGCAAGCACCGTGAGCCAGTATAGCGTTGTTTACCCTCGAGTGAACATTACCCAATTAATTAATTGTGTTTGGAGCTTGTTCATTAAGTGCGACTGTGAAATAAGCTACCATGGGTCCCAAGAAAGTTCCTAGTGGTACCCCTGTGGTAAAGAAAGTGAGAAACACGATAGAATTCAAGGCAGGCATGAAGGGAGTGTAGCTGGAAGGCAGGGAGTGTAGCAGGCATGCAGGGAGTGTAGCAGGCATGCAGGGAGTGTAGCAGGCATGCAGGGAGTGTAGCAGGCATGCAGGGAGTGTAGCAGGCATGCAGGGAGTATAGCAGGCATGCAGGGAGTGTAGCAGGCATGCAGGGAGTATAGCAGGTATGCAGGGAGTATAGCAGGCATGAAGGGAGTGTAGCAAGCATGAAGGGAGTGTAACAGGCATGCAGGGTGTGTAGCAGGAAGGCAGGGAGTGTAGCAGGCATGCAGGGAGTGTAGCTGGAAGGCAGGGAGTGTAGCAGGCATGCAGGGAGTGTAGCTGGAAGGCAGGGAGTGTAGCAGGCATGCAGGGAGTGTAGCAGGAAGGCAGGGAGTGGGGATTCCCCTTCCAAACACTAAGCCCTCCCTCATTCCTCCTCCATATCTTCCATATTCTATCAACAATCTTCAATAAAGGTAAGTAAAAATGTTATTTTATTTGTTTAAATATTTAAATACAGTGGACCCCCGGATTTCGTACTACTCCAAACTCGAACAATTATGTAAGTGTATTTTTGGGGGTCTAAAAGGACTAATCTAATTTACATTATTCCTTATGGGAACAAATTCGTTCGGTAACTACACTCAAACAGCATTCTGGAACGAATTATGGCCGATAACTGGGGTCCACTGTACTGTACATGCATTTATTTAATATATCTTTACTATGTAGTATAATTCTTATGTGTAGTATGTAGAACTATAATTAATCTCATTAAAGTGTATTTTTTTAAATATTTTGGGTTTCTGGAACAGATTAATTGTATTTCCATTATTTCTTATGGGAAATATTGATTTGACTTTCAAACATTTCGAGTTTAGAACAAGCTCCTGGAACGGATTATGTTCGAAAATCGGGGTTCCACTGTACGATGAAACCCACTGACTACACAATGGTCTCTAAGGACCTTAATAGAAATATGTCACTTTGTCTCTAACTTTTTCGGGTTATCCTAGGTTCTCGATACACATGCTGCTATGTATGATAATCTATGTACAGTCAACACTTGGTTTTCGTGTATCTCAGTTTTCGGTGATTTTGGTTTTTGGGCACTTTTTTCGTGGAAATATTGTCTTAGTTTTCGTCGATGGTACGAAACCTGTCCAGTGCCCAGCGCACATACAAAGCCCGTAAACCCGCCTCCCATGCACATTCACAGGCAGTGTAGCATTATTTATGGTTGAGTGAACATCATAATGCAAGTTCATACAAAACGTTTCTTAACAATTCATTGTTTTTGGCCCTTGATTATTGTGTGTGACTACTAAATAAGCTACCAAGGGCCCAAAGAAAGCTCCTAGTGCCAGTTCTTTGGTAAGGAAAGTGAGGAACACCATAGAACTGAAGAAAGAAAGAAAAAAAATATGATAGTGGCGTACATATTGCCGAGCTCGCCAGGATATACAATAAGGCACCATCAACCATCGGTTCCATTGTGGCGAAGAGAAAAGAAATCATGGAAGCTAATGTTGCGAAAAGGGTGAATACAATAACGAAACAGAGATCACAATCAATTGAAAATACACATGGAGAAATTGTTGGTGTGGATAAACAAAAAATTGCTAGTGGGTGATAGTGTTGTACAGTCAATAATTTGTGAAAAAGCAAGGCAGTTGCATGCTGATCTTGTCAAGAAAATGCCTGGAACCATTGTTGATGTTGATGAATTTAAGGCCAGCTAAGGCTGGTTCGAAAACTTCAAGAAGCGAAGTGGCATACACAGTGTTGTAAGGCATGGTGAGGGTGCCAGTTCAGACAAACACGCGGCTGAAAAATTTGTGCGTGAATTCAAAGAATATGTAGGGGCCGAAAATTTCAAACCCGAACAAGTGTTTAATTGTGACGAACCAGGCCTGTTTTGGAAGAAAACGCCAAGGAGGACCTACATCACGCAGGAGGAAAAGGCAATGCCAGGACACAAGCCTATGAAAGACAGGCTAACTCTCATGTTGTGTGATAACGCTAGTGAGGATTTCAAATTGAAGCCTTTACTCGAGTATCACTCTGAAAATCCCAGAGTGTACAAGAAATACAGTGTTGCCAAGAGTAAATTGTGTGTAATGTGGAAGGCTAACCCTAAGGCATAGGTCACAAGGGAAATTTTCCTGGAATGGTTTAATTAAGTGTTCGGCCCGAGTGTGAAGAACTACCTCCTGGAAAAGAAATTGGGACTAAAGTGCCTCCTGATAATGG